>JAAPAO010000020.1:6844-86778 GCA_013115145.1 Perkinsus chesapeaki
CACTATATTATATAACAGTAGGCTACTACACTACAGTATTATACTACACTATATTATATAACAGTAGGCTACTACACTACAGTATTATACTACACTATATTATATAACAGTAGGCTACTACACTACAGTATTATACTATACCTCCTTGTTCATTCCCATATTACCATTTAAACGGATATTTGCTAGATTGTTTAACAAATTCCTCAGCACCCCATCGACTCTCAAACCGCACTATACAGCTCTCTTCCCTCCATATAAAATCACGTACACCTTTAACATCCAGCACCTATATCAAACCGTGTGCATGCGTGCAAAAAGATTCTCAGAGCTCACTCTGAAGTACTCCATAACAACAGGCACTGAATCAAAGTCCGAGTCCATCTCCTCCAACAGTATTGCCCTGGGACGGTTGTCTAGAGTCATCCGATCTTGGGACTGACAAAGTGATGCGTTGAGGAAATACAAGATTTGCAAGATTTCTCAGTGCCTACTTCCTTGGATTGGTTCTTTTGCAGTGCCTGCATTCCGGCGTACCGCGCTCGAATTGCCGCGTCCCGCGCCTGTTAGAAATAGTAAATAACCCAGCCGAGATTCGAACCCACAACCACGAGCCCTATACCACCTTAGCCTTCTCAGCCTTCTCTTTCTGCATATCCTCCGACAGGGAGTGCATCTGCTCCTTAACCTTCTCTAAACATTAAGACAATTGAAGTGCCCCACCCCGGAATTGAACCCACGACCTCCCAACCCACCTAGCAATTTCTTGTACTTCTCTTTCTGTGCTTCCGACGTCCTAAAGCATCAAGCTCAAGCCTATGGTAATCCCCTTATTACTTGTCATCCGTTAGTTTAGCCAAGAGCTGCTTTACTGTCTCAGACATCCTAGACAACACCGCAACCCGCTGCATCTCTTGAGCGTGCTTAGCCTCCCGTGCCTGATAAAATATGAAACGGTTGATCGATTTAACGTCACACGATCACTTCCTTCGGCATATCAACATTGCCGGGACTAATTTATTCCACCACTTGTATCGTTCCAAAAATACAGCACATACAATCCAATAAGGACGTCTTTTTTTTTGTGTCGAGAACTGTCCCCTCTCCCTCCTACCGCTCTCTGTTGCTGATGTTCTGCGTTCTCCAATACCAGATTCCCGGTATGACGCGGCTGTTGCTGTCGGAATCCTATCACAGCTGCTAAATCCTATCATTGCTCCTCATTACCCTTTCCACCAGGGCCTCCTCCTCCTCCTTTACCGCCCCCAACTCTACCACTGCTCGGGGAAGGACCTGAAGACCATAAGCTGTGCTTCAGTAGCATACGACAAGATACTCCACTCTGCAGTGATATTTATAAATATATCTATTGACAAGAAACTACTAAATGAAGTTTATACTCATTATTATACCGACAACTCGAAATTTAACTCCGACAAAAACAATACCAAATCTCCTCCAAGTCCAATGTGAGTTCACCTCAATTCCCAAATATCGAAATTTACTATTCAAATCGCCTCTCAAGCTCCGTACAAACAATGGGGACTTCTCAAATGCCAACACTCGCGAACAACCATTGTACTATAATATCCAAAATGAGCCCTCCAAAGTCGAGAGCTCCATGCGACTTTTCATAGAGCCCGACATAACCCAATACTGAGCTCTATGTTATATATCACACCGACCCAGTATTACTACTACCTCCTCCGATCTGAGGCACCGTCGCTGACGTTGGTGGACTAGGTGGCAAATTAGTGACTTGCCATTTCACCTGACGCAGGTTCGATCCCCGGCAAGTCTGTTTCTGCTACCTGTATCTCCGGATGACCAAGAACAGGTTCCGCCATCATTGCTATTGCTGATTGCCGATTACTGAGGTGACATACAACTCAGACATTTCAAGGGAAGCAATTCAACCGAGGGTTTGATCAACAGTACTGAAGTATCTTATATCCCAGCCACACCGAAGACGCTATAAGGGGTACAATCAATCTCAAATTACATGACTCAAGATGAAGGAAGCTCGTAACTACACAAAGGCCTCTCCTCAGTAAGTCTGATCGCGAAATCTGCTCCGTTTCACAGAGAAGGACAAATCCATTATCCACCACTGCTAACAATAGCCTTTGCTGCAGTCCCGCAACAGTCCCCCTCCCTTTACTACGTAAACTCCACTGTAGCATTGCCTTCCTCCAGCTTGCAGTGGACGCCGCTAACCTCCCTAAACACAGCCACTTACCCTTCGATGACCGCCGCCGACGATGGACCTTATATTACCCGTATTTCTGGCAATGTTGAAACAAAGCTGGCAACGATACATCTGACGGAATATTGCTAAGTATCTAATCACCATCATCAGTCCCACAGTCACTGCGCCACAAAATTACCAATGTACTAGGTGGAGGAGCTCTAGGTGGTGGCGGTGGGGGCTGCTGCTGTTGGACGTAACCTCCCGCACCTGACGAGACTCGGAATAACATTGACATTGACAATGAGTTAAATAGGACACCCAAAAGCAAGCAGAATGACACTATACTTGGCACGGGCGCGAAGAACACTTTAATTTTCGAAAGACCGGCTTCTGATACAAATCTAAGGCATTTTTAGAATCAGATTTGAAGTGGCTCAGCGTAATGAGCGGAGATAATGACGATAATACAAACTGTCAGAGACTGACAGAGAAGCTTAATGGAAAAAGACATTATAAGAAAAGCACCAGCTAAAGACTTTTGGTAGCACCCATTAAATGAATCTTCGGGAAGTAACCGTTGGGGTGAAATTATACAATACCAAGGTAAGAGTTGGTAAACGTGATAGTAAAGACATTCCAGATGTGACATACATTAACCACAATTCTATGACGTAGTAGTACTAAGCCAACTGAATATCACAAGATTGCCATATTACCAGGAGCTGGCGGCGGGAACTGCGGTGGCAATGGTGCATTCATCTGCCGAGGTTGAAATCTGATTCAATGGCATCAAAAGATACGCCGCCTGCCACGTACAACGGGTTCACAGCAGGTTGTCCCCACGGTTGCTGTTGAGCGGCTTGTCCTGCGTATCTGTAGTTCACGCTTCAACTTAAGATACTCTGCTATCCCTACTGTGCGCTTCCCCAAGTAGTGTTAGCGGTGGCCGTAGGGGACTGTCCGCCAAACGCAGCGGTTAGCTCATCATCGTCATCTCCGTACCTGTCATTTCCATCATGCATGCATCAAGCTAAGATTCTCCTACCCAAACTGCGCTGCCATATCATCATCATTGCCGACGTCCTGTTTAGGTGGCGGAGGTTTGGCCGGATGGAAGCGCTGCCACCATGGAGTGTTGTCTTCTGCTGCTTTGTCTGCCGAGTTACCTGACCCAGCAGAATCAGCAGCACAGTGCAATCTCCGACACCGCTAACCATAAACGACGCCAAGAGCAAATAATATAAAAGATTCTCAAACGGATTTGAATCTCTATAAGATCGTAAAAGAGAGATATTAAGTCCTTTATTGTCCTACGTTCTTTTCCTTCCCCTTCATCAGCGCCTCCTCCTCCACCACCGATAGGGGAATCTTCTCCATACCCCAGAGGGTCCTCGTCGTCACTTACTCCACTATTACCCATTTGATTGTATGGGAATGGCAGTTCGCCATCTGACCTGATCTCATACCGACTTTTCCACAATCTTCCCAGGAATGCTGACTACCCATCGTCCATCGCCTCGGTTGTTGGGACCTCGTCCTCTCGAGGAGCCGGTGGCTCCGGTGGGGACGACTTGTCATGGGATCGTGACCGAGATCTGCTGGCCATTCGACCCCTGTGTCCTCCCCCACCTGGATAAGATTATATTAACGCGCTAGCCTGGATTCGATCCCGATGCCTTTCGATATGTAAAATGCCCCTCTACCGCTCCGCTATTACCATCCCTGCGTGACCGCTCTTCTCTGCGATAATCGTCTCGATAATACGATTCTCTATCACCGCCGCCGCCGCCTCGACCTCTCCTACTCCCTCTCGGTGATGGACTTCTATAATGACGGTCTCTTCTTGAGGACCCTCGAGGCATTACCAAGGAGCCGAAACAACAACAACAGCAAGCAAATAAGATTGCCCACATCACAACAGAAATCTCGCGAATGGCAAGGAAACGTTGTTACCACCTAATCTGGCCGCGCGCTTTATTCCCCCTCCGTTTGGATTCTTCCATCTGTGATTTAACCTGGGCGAGGGTCTCCTCCGTCCAGTCCTGACGTCCTTTCTGCCCCGCAGGAACCACCAAATGTCTCGAAGAACGCCCTTTAGCCAACTTGCGCTTCTCTCGTTGCTTCACAATAGCTAAGATATAACAAATCATGCACGCATCAACCCAGGATACGGCATTACAAGGGCGCGTCTTCGAAGCGAATTGCTCAGTAAGTCTTGTGAACCTGAGACGAAAAACTCATCTAGAAGTTTGTCACTGAGAGCATTAACGTCTCATAGACCGTTTGCCTGCGCGGACCAAAGCAACATGTGCCATCATAGACGTCATTATTTCCCTAACATTGAATTTATTCGTTGAAAGGTTGAACCATTAAAACCATTCAAACGACTACGGCTGAGTATACAATCTCGCGTTAGTTCAACAAACCACCAATAAGTGCCTAGTTATTCTATACAAGCGTAATGGCGTCCTGCAATCGGTACAACAATTCAGTACAGGTAGCGTCTTGAGTTATCTAGTACCACATTTCATACCGCTCTCTCCTCCAAAGTTCCGAGGGACTAAAGCCAATTACATGTAAGCCTTCTCAGCTTTATGCTTCCTTTCTACCCGCCGCTTCTCAAGCTCACTAGGCGTCAGCTTCGCACTCGATTTTTCTGATAAAGATGAACCGTATGACCGCGCGCCATTAAATTCTCAGACTATACCGACTTTTCTGTACAGTATTTGTCTGAGCCGCCTCCTGTTGTCGTTCCTCCTCTACTGCCCGCCGGTAATCATTTGATAAGGATGATGACGCACCAGTCATAACTCAATTTACTAATGCAACACACACCTCGTGGGAATACCAACTTGCGATCTTATTATCACTTGGACTTCCTCAATGCATCTCACGATCAGACCAACCGCGCAACAGCCAGTACGGTGGTCTGAATTAGTTAAACTGAACTAATTTAGTTTTGAAAACTACTGTGGAATTGAATGTGAATCTTGCAATTAGATGATCGCTGCTCTTCTATCTCGCCACGGTAGCACTCCTATCAACCTCCTAGGAATCTTTCGTCCGGCCCATGGGGAAAAGTACCGTCAACGGAACTCGCAAAATTCACACCGTAAAGATGCTGATTATCTGATCATATCCATCAAGTGCTAGTCTACGTAAAGTGCATCTGCTCACTACAACGTGGAAATTCGGCCTTCCTTGCGGTGAAACGGGCGCGAAATCTGAAGACAACTCGAGATACTTGGGAAACTGCAGTGAGATCGAAACTTGTCTTATCGAACGATCAATGCATGTCACAAAGGAAGGTTAGCTACAAAGTACTATAAGGACCGCTTTGACGAATCCAATGCCGGGACAGAATTCGAAGATCAGGCGCTGCTAATAACGTTGGGAGACTGGACACCTCGAGCAAGGGGAATCAAAGCCGAATGAACCCGGGAGTGCAGGACCATTCCGGCCAACCCGGAAATGGGGTTCTTTCCCTCATAGATTTCTATCGCTGTATTGAATCACTAAAGTTCGAACCGAGGGTTCGATATGACCGTGTATTTGCCAGCTAATATCCAATGGGTATCATAGAAACAACCTTTCTAGTATTCTGCCTCCTCCTCAACGGTCGCAGTCTTATAGCAGTCCTCCCTACCCTTGGCTGGGGCATGCTCATCTCATACGGTAATGCGGATGGGACATTCTAGGTGCTAAATTACTCTATTCAGGCACCTGGGCAGTAGTCCGATGGATACTAGCACCGTTTGAGAAGGCAGCGTTGGTCACCACCCTTGTCTGTCTGACCTCAACCGCAGTCATCTACCTCCACTGCGGGTAAGGCTGCCATCTGCTCTCCCTCGGTGTCCCTCTTCTATGTCAGCCTAATAGCAACTTTGGCGTGCTGCGGCTCATGGATTCTGACACAGACTGCAGTACTGCCCGCCCAGGTAGTAGTTACCCGCAGTATCGCCGGCCGGTCTGACACTTATTCATTTCAGTTCACCACGGCGATCCTACCCGGGCTTCTCGCCCTCAGCCTGCCCAATGCCCCATTCGGCCTTCTATGGCTTTTTCATCCTATTGGCCATCTCTGTTTTCAAAGTATCATCACCGTTACCTTGCCCCCCAATCTCACCGCCCTCACAGGTACTATTCTATTTGTATTCCCCACAAGAACCTTCTGTTGGGCCACGAACCCGGCATCTTCGTGGGTGCCCGAACGGCAGCCGCACGTTCTGGTATCTACCTGCTGCCGTTCGTTCCTCTCAGCATTCCCATTGTAGGTTTGCCTACTCCTCTCGGTCTGGTCCGAGTTCTCCACCTTATGTCCGGCCATGGCGGTATCGCTAGTAGGCCTGCTGTTAAGGTGCCAACTTTTCATACCACACTTCCGTCAAATCTTGTCTCTGTTTAGTCGCTCCCATGGTACTGGCCGCCGTAGCATCTATCACAGTCCATGGCCGTCCACTGTAACTGGTAAATCATCCGATAGAAACAAAGGAACAACCTTCATCGTCTTTGTAAGGCTTTATCGATGCTAATACTGTGGGAGAGATACCTGGCTATTTTTTACACCATCTGGGCCAGGTTTCGTCGACATTATAAAATATCTTGACTATATTCCTTCGCCTCTTCGTGGCCCATATTGAGCTGCTGCACTTCTTGGCACCTCCTCGTTGTCAGTGTCCGTGTTGCTAGTGGTATAAAATTCTTATCGAATAGGCTGGCACCTGTTTTACTGGTATGAAGATTTGATCCGATCTATTTTTTGCCGTTCGATGAGCTCGGCACCTTCGCATTTTGAGGAAGGGTTTCTGTCGTTCATAACCCTACCTTGGTCTGATCAGGTCCACGGTCTGGACTTCAATGACAGCCAGTGGATAGTAGGTCGTATACTTCTACCGAGGCTTCTTCAATCCACCGAACGGAGGTAAGCCGCCTGCATTATGTCTCTGATGAGCTGTCGTTATCAGAATCCATACAAGTGCAATAAATCTCCATGGCGGCGGGTGGTTGGAGAATGACCATCAGCCAGACGAGACCGTTAATGATTATATGTTTATCCTCCACGACCATCTCCGATCGCTGAAGGGCAATGCCAAGCTCGATAACATTGTGAGATTCGGGAAGGGGAGCGGTTAGAAATTATTGAACTTTAATTGCCTTTGAACTTTACCATTCCGCAGCATGTATTCATCAGGTTTTAATCGGCCACAGTCTCGGCGGTCTCATCTGCGAGGACTACTGTCGGTCACGTCGATGCCACATGCTTGCCCATGATCGTAACTCAGATCCTGGTGAGATAACTGCACCACTCCTGGACGCAGCAGCTTGTGATTAGTCCCGATTGCCGGTGTCATCTGCATCTGCTCTCCCTTCGACGGCGCCAAAGTGGTATCTTTGATCCCACCAGAGCTTCGTCATGATGTAGGCTCCTGGTCGAGCGCCGTCCCGGCGACCAATGCGCCATCAGGTGCATCTGTCACTGCATCGAAAGCATAGCAAGCTGCTGAGGGACATTCATAACGACCACAAACGTGGAGGCTCGAAGCTCGAGATGCCTCGTCCGACCCGACCGGTCCCGCCATGGATGGCAGCTAAGAATCCCCCCAAGTAGACTTTGGGCCACTAGACTCAGATTTCCAAGGGTCAGTTAGGTCCCCGCAGAAGGTCGAACGAAGTACCGCAGCATTGCTGCTGGTATGGATCAGACACCTCGTCTGTACCGCCATATGGGGTGGTGACTGGAAGGGAGAGTAAGCCTGAGCTGGTCCAGCCTGAACTGCGGACATGCTTCCCCCCCCTCCGCAGCCCGCCACCGATACCAGGTGAAGACAAACTAGCCGAGCTCAGTCTCCCTCTCACTTCAACAGAAATGTCAGAGGAGGCCATCAAGATGCGCACGGGTTGGCTGCTTCCTCCTGACCTGTGGAGTATCATGACCGTTTCAGATCCCGTCACCGGTCTGACCCCACACAATGGCTTCCCAGACGGGCTGGCGATGTCCTTTCACAGAATGCACATGCATGCTGTTTGGGATGCATTCTCCGGCACTCGTCTCCGAAACATTGTAGAGCCCTCGGGTAGGCCATCCGACCTTCGGTGAATCTTTAACTTACTTCTCAGCTGATAAGGCCACACTCATCTCGGGGCCTGTGCCGCTAAAGACAGAAGTCACGGCGTCATCGACTGGGAAGGACGACGAAGGTTGGTCAGCAGCAGCCTCCACTGTCTAGAACTATAGCTCCCTTTTTCAGATGGTGACAGCATCTGCTCCGGATCTTCTACCCCTCGGATACCGCCCCGACACTTCTCGACCTTCTCAGATGTTTGCCTATGGCATTGTGGGCATTACAGTGCCGTGGTGAGCTCGACAGCTTGGATCCACATTGCCGAGTTCATTCGTATCCGCATTATCGAAGGCAAAGGCTGCGTTGTGTACACCAAAGGCTGTCAGCACTTTTACGGTTATTAGCCGTTACGAAGTTTAGCATGCAATTTATAATCCTTACCCGGTTAATGTGGGCTGTTATGATGAAGATGATGCAGCACGAACAACATGAAGTCGTGAATGTTACGCATACGCTGTTGAGTTCACCCACAGTGGGAGGAAACGTCACGCGCCGTAAAATTACGCCAGGCCCGTTGTTGCCACCATGATGGTCTGGAATGTCGTCTAGTGATTCGCCGCCGTCGGCTGGCCACTACGATCGGCGTATCGACTCTCTCAAGATGGAACTCAACTTGGCCAGACTTCGCTTGGCGCGAGTATCAGCGCGCTCTTTCCCCGCCCATCCCGAGGCCGGTATCTGCTAGCACCAAGGCCACGTATGAGCTACCGAAGTTAGGCCGTCGGGTTAGCTTATCGATTTCTGTGCGAGGGAGACAGCGGGCGAGTTTCAGCAGCGATCGATGCTCATACTGATCGAACGGCTAGACCTGAACCTGTAAGGGATCGCCAAACCAACACCTTCGTCTCCCTGTCATGTGGTGCCTGTTCTCAGTGTCCTCGGCCTCCTCTCAAAACTCGTCACGTGCCCTCTAGAAGCCGGCAGCGTTCCGAGCGCTGCGCTGAGGCTGCTTACTCCCAGGTAGGGTGGCGCCATAAGTGGATGTCCAGTCATCCTTTTAGGCTTATCATGAGCATATGTCGGCAACTGAAAAGGTATATACAACCGAAGCCAATACTGTGCTGAAAGTGAGGTAGCTGTGAGATCATAGCCATCAGTTCGGCATTGTCAGCCACTGCGAGATGCCGACCGAGCCAGAAGAGCTATACCGTGATTTGATGAGTCATTGGGATGCGGGTCTTCTCGGTAAATGGTGGTAGATATGACCAAGAAGACCCGAAAACGGGCAGATGATGTCGATGAAGTCTGGAAGGTCGGCTGTAGCATTCGCTCTGATAGGTAGCTCCTCTGCCACTCGTCTGTCTAACAACGGTGAAATAGTCTTCTATTGTGTTCTCGCCGATGACTGTTATGATGATGTGATCATGTTTGATTGTTAGGTGTCCATACCGCTCTTTCGTCTAATCTATGTTGAGTTACCTAGTCGCCATACACCCAGATCCACGCAGATCGCCAGTACCCGAACGTTCGATGGCATCCACAAGCAGCCCATCGTCCGCGTATCGGTTCCCAGCGGATATCGTGAGCTTCCTCAATGCTAATGGCATTCCACTGGAGCTATACGGTGCGTGCTTGTAAGGGAATCTAGCGTTATTGAGCAGCTCAGATCCTCATCACCAACCGACTGTTAGAACCGTTAGACAGCGATTCGACAAGGGTAGTGTCGAAGATGAACTCAACAAGGAGCTGGAACGACAGAACGATTCCGCCGAGCCGTCAGGTAGGACGTTTCTTTTGTCTTAGCAAAATTCCGCGAGCTTTGAGAGCTCAGTGATTAGGAACTGCCGAGCGTAGCAGTAAGGGTCTGGTCACACCTATCCAGTGGCTTGAGCCATTGACGAGGTCTCGTTTCGGGCCAGGATCGAAGTTCTTCTCGATACCAAAGGACACTCAGATGAGCAAGTTGGATCTGTACAAGTCCGGTAGCTCTCCGTCCCTCCTTCCTTACTGTATCCTCGTTTATTCAGGTAAACTCTTCGGCTTGGACGTTTCCAGTGCTTCTGCTGTATTTGCCTTGTTAGGCGAAGACGGCCCTCCCCCCGGCTCTAACGTGCTCGACATGTGCTGTGCTCCCGGTACCAAACTCCTCATGCTCTCCGAGCTTTGTCCCGGCAGCCGGGTCGCTGGTGTAGATGTGAGTCGGGATCGTCTAATGGTTTGTCGGAGTCTCCTCACCAAGTACGGCTCCAACGATGTCGAGCTCTATCACGGGGATTCCCGATACATCTGCACCGCGGCTGTGGAGAGGCTTCCAATTGCGAAAAAGAAATCGCGGGGACGTAAGCGGCAGCGGCGGGCAAGTCCCGAACAGCAAGCTGACAAGTGTCTCCTCGGCGGCGAGGGCAACTGGGACTTCGTCCTATGTGATGCCGAATGTACTCATGATGGCAGTGTGAAGCATATGTTGAAGCATCTTGAAGGCGGGTCGGGAGATGGTGTCGTAGGATTCTGGCAACAGCAAAGCCAAGGCAGTCACCCTATGCCTTGGCTCGATAAGCTGGACGAGCTGGAATCCCTCCAACGAGCGTTGATAACCGCCGCATTTGACGCTCTCAAAGCCGGTGGAGTTATGGTGTATTCTACTTGTAGCATGGCAAGAAGACAGGATGAAAGCATCGTGGAGTATCTACTGGATCATAAAGGAGCCGCTGCCGCTCTTAGCCCATTGCCATTCGATCTCTCTATTGTACCAGCCAAGGCTGCTACTAAGAATGTTGGTGGTGATGTATGTGCGTGTAGGTTTGACCCAGCTGATGCTGATATGACTCGGGTTGATGCTGGCGGGCTTTTCATCGCTCGGATACGTAAAGTTCTCTGATGGACGTTTGTCTTGTGTTTTATTACCACCCTCTTGAAGAGGACAGAGACATTTGTCCACAAGGACAGGAAGAGAGAGGTTCTTTCCCCCCTAGGGCTACGTCGTTATATCCACCCTCTGGTCTCACCATTAATTCGACACACAACGGCCAAGCGTGACCAGACATATCGTAGTAACTTATATAACTTGTTTAGTATTCATGGCATTCGTTCGAATGCCGAACGACCAACAGTAGTGCCGTGACTTGATACTCCAACCGCGAATTCGAGCGGCAGGAGGATCACAAGAGAGCTCATTGCTAGGACACGCAGTTAGCACTGTGTAACACAACTCCTATCAAACTTAATATCCATGTACTCCCGTAGCTTATACAAGCCACGGCTGACAGACAATGAGAAGACACTACTTATTCGTCCGATAATATCTACCATTACTACAAGGACACCAGTTAGCACTGAGCCTTATCGATTGTTGACATATCTTTGGGCCCGAAGGCTATGACCACAAATCTCTGCAAATGATGCCGAGTAAAATCTCATCATCCCTATGAGGGGCGAGATGGCATCATTACGACAGCGGACGAAAGGAAAATATAGACCTTCTCTAAAACTACGTATCATAGCATATTAATAGTAGACAGAATCTTTTACGAGCAGCTAAAATAAGCTACACACCACCTGTAGTGAATGCTTCCATCAAAGGCATGTCACAACAACTTCAATAATAATGACGACGGGAAAAGACTAGATTCCTTCGACGGAGACATCACCGGCCTCGGCTGTACCGTGGTCAGTGAGAATGGACTCCTTAGAGATGGTTGGAGAGAATCTGTAGGCCTGGGAATGGTAGTGCTTGGCAGCGTCAGCTCCGGTCATCTCGTGGTGCTCTTCAATACGGAATATTTTGAACAGGCGCATGATTCCGAAGATAACGGCACTGCTTGCACCGACGAATGAGATTATAACAACCACACCAAGGAGCTGAATACCAAACTGATAGCCAACAGTGACATTTGGCGAGGCACTGAATGCACCAAAGCCAGAATGAAAGTCCCACAGAGGGGCGGCCAGGACACCCCAGATCCCACAGGCACCGTGGACAGCAAATGCATCGATGGGATCATCAATTTTGAGCTTCTGAACTGCCCACGAAGCGAACTGATAAACGAGCGAACCGATTGTGGCAATGGCTATAGCGCTGCCCGGCACGACATTGGCGCAGCCAGCGGTGATCGATACTAAACCAGCCAGAATTCCATTGCACACACCGACAACGTCGTACTTCTTAACGAATAGGAAGCGGATAAGGAATGTTACAAATCCACCAGAGCCAGCAGCCAAGGCAGTGTTGACAGCCGCTAGAGACGCCACCCAGGCATCCTCGGATGATTGCATAGCCAAGGTCGAGCCAGCATTGAAGCCGAACCAACCGAACCAAAGCACAAACGTACCGAGGACAATCAGAGGGATGGAATGAGGATGGAATTCGCTCTGGTCGTGACCGTTCTGGAAGCGGCCACAACGAGGGCCCAGGATGAGCGCACCAGTGAGAGCGCCGACACCACCAGTGAGATGAACAATACCACTGCCAGCGAAGTCGTAATAGGGCGAATCGAAAGCGGTGGAAAGCCAGCCTTCGCCGCTCCACGTGAACTGGACCACTGCGGGGTAGATGAAGGCGCTCATGACAGCAGAGTAGACGAAGTAGCTGCTAGAGCGAACTCTTTCGGCTACGCCACCTGACACGATGGTGGCCGCAGTGGCACAGAAGGCCCATTGGAAGAACCAGTCCTTGAAGGAGTATTCCCCTGGCGAAGGGAGAGAGCTGCCATCCTTGTACTCATAGAGCCCATTGCCGAAGAAGCCATGAGCATCGCCGACACCGTAGGCGATAGCGAATCCGAAAGCCCACCAACATAATGTACCAACAGAGACGTCCAGAAGATTCTTAAGTAGAATATTCTGAACGTTGGCAACTCTGACCGAGCCGGCTTCCAAAGCAGCAAAGCCAAACTGCATAAGCATAACCAAAGCACCAGAGAAGATGAGCCATATGGTGTCAGTAGCGTCGGCGAGGCCCGTAACCGAGGGGCCATCGTCGAGGGACCGAGGAGGGGCGGTTGAGGCACTCTCAAGGAGTCTCTCCAGCTTAGCAGCCTTCTCCTCGAGCTCTAGTATGCGGTTCTCCAGGGGGCTACTGTCACCAGGAGCAGCCACAACTGCGTAGGCGGAGACGGCGAATACACTCGAGCGGAACAGCTTCATGAGCAGCAACTGAGGGAATAACGAGATAACCAATAATTTCCCCTCGAGTGGATTGGGCTCGTCTTTTCAGAAATGCACGCTTGCGGTACTGAGAAAACACATTGGGCGTCGAATGGTGAGTGGTTCAACAGATCGATGCAACGACAACCGTCGAGGATTGACAACCCCGCGATGAGTATCGTATTATTAATTTCGATTTAATTACTGCAACATGCATTCGGCATCTTCGTCCAATACTAATCCGTATAAACCTTTCCCAAAACGCCATCTCCGAAGAGATCATGCACGCAGCACAAGTCGTTTACACCTGGGCGAGCGAAACGACAAAGAAACGACCAAGAACGCTTCTCCTCCTCCTCCGACCTCCATTGCATCACGCTCTCACCATAACTGAACGCAGATCTACGTGGATAATAGAGAATGCTCATAAATGATGATATACCCGGTCAGCTACGACCAAAGGATTACGAATATGTTAAGCAAATAATACTCAGGCGGCGAGGGCGGCGGGCGCCGCAGGACAGGACTCAGTGGTTACTGCTGTTAAGCTGCTGGTGATGATGATCGCTGCTCTTCGATTCCTGAGATATCCTCACCAAGTCGATGAGCTCTCGTGTCTTATTCGTCGATGCAATCCATTCACGAAAGTAACCTTCCATGAGCTCGGATACTTGCTGTCGTCTTGTGCTGTCGGTGATTTCATCCAACTGCCTGCACACCTTGGCATGAGCCTCTCGTCGCTCCTCCTAAACCAGCAGCCCCATCATTAATCCATCCCGGGCACGGGCAACAGCCTACCAGTGCGTTGTAGTAGACCTCGGGCAATGCTAATTTCGGTACGCTGTCTTCCGCATTCAGGCCTCCCCCTAAAGTTGCCTTTCGCGGCTCCGGGAAACTAACCGTATTGAAGTTCTCGGGTGCCATCTGAGACCGACAAGATATTCTAGTTGAAACGCTTGCTGACACAGATGAGCCGTTCGAGCTTCTATGTAGCAGCATGTCGATACTCACGGACGGCGGTTACACAGAGGCAAGGGACACTTACCAGATAGTATCCTTGAGCTGAGGCATCAGTAGCAGCCGAGCCTGTAGATGTCCTGTTAGAGGCTGCACTAGCCGAGGACGTTCGATCCCCTCCTCCTCCACCACCATTGCCATCTGCCATCAGGGGGCACCACACTGGATGGGCCCATATGCCGGCCTAACGCAAGTTAAGGAGGACACAGAGGCGAATCTCCCTACTGCGTATCGATTTGGTGGCTCTTTTTCCGTTCCAATCAAATCCAGCATCCCTGCCGATTGCAGCAAGGGCGCGCTTCTACTGTACAAAACATTGAACGGGGCCAGCTTGATGCCGCGGCAATCGCCGGTGACGACGGGAGGGTTCTAAGAGGAGCAAAAAGCAGCATGCGGACTCCCCACCTGTGCGAGGGCTCACCCTAGTCAGCGTATAGAGGTTAACATCGACGCCACTCTCGAGCCTGGAGAAAAGGTGACCAGATTCTCACACCGCTGTCTCACCTCGTCGCAGTGGCAACAGCATGGACATTACACCGCTCACAGTTGGCAACGGAGACTTGACAAGTGCAACAGAGTAAAACTATATCACAGTCAACACAGCCGACAACAGCAGCAAATCGTATAGGACCTGAACGACAAATCGCATTATACGAACATAATACTTAGTAGTAACTTTTTATATTAATATTAAGTGCAGTTACTTTGTTTAACTTATGGGCGTATATATAAATTGCATTATTGAGGTATTTCCTCAGTGTATTGGATGACAAGCGCCTTTATCGCATCACAGAAGAGAATGTCAAGGCCGGGGATCAACGGAAGCGTAGGACACGTTGGTCAATTCACCGGCCTTCTTCCGATAAGCCATCATAATATATATGACATGCCTCTATTTATGTCTGGATGTAATTATTCAAATCATTTCCTCATCGAATGGACGCAGTACGGATCAGGGTACGCTGGAATTAATCCCAGTTTTCTTGCTCGCCAAAATGTATAGGCCATCACACTCACATACTGTGCGACCCAAACTGTTATGCAAATCAGTTATCATAATGTTTTCATTCAGACGAGTAAGAATACGAGATTTGTAACATATGACCAACACTGCCGAGACACCAATGCGGTGAGCAGCTGTCCTGTGGCAAAGGGAAGGGTTGATGCTCACCCGATAGGTAAATGATGGTCTCATTGCAGTTAGAAATATACAACAGGTCAGTCGGGGCAGCAGCGTCCCGCCCAGCATCCCGAAGGACTGTAGTTTTAGATAGTCCAGACAGCGTCAAAGATCGATACCTAACAAGTCTGATGATGTAGATAATAGACTTGGCTGCTTACCCAATTGCACAGGTAGCAGGGCTCTCGATGCTCATAGGTCCTGTTTTATTAGTGCCAAGGGTTGGAGGGTAAATAACGTCATTCCACACTATATTAGATTCGATGAGTGCCTGAAAGAACCGAGGACTCAGCAACATAACCACCGTGCAGGGCTGAGAGCTCTATTGGAAAGATACTGAATGAGAAAGTCAATGAGAAATATTTTCCTGCCCATAGGAACCATTATAGTTCGACGAAGTTGTGGTTTAATAAACTATTGCTCACGGGGAAGGACATCATAGGCTTATTGCTATCTGCAATATCGTTGACATTAACAATGGACTAGAGGGAGTTCTACGTGATCGATGCGTGCTCCCCAGTAAGGACACGAGGCCCCTTCATTTCACCAACCCATAAATACTTTTATACAGAGCTTTAGACAGTAGTATCAAGTGAGCACCGACCGCCTTGGTGTTATTACCTGTAGTTTATCAAAGGCAATACTCGGCGTACTGGACAGCCGATTCCGAAATGAAGATGCGCCACTTAACGCAAAAACGGCCTCATGGAGCGTCTTGCACGGCGAACCAAATGATGGTCCGCCAGCAATTAATATCCTAAATCAACCCATTAGTACCCCACCCCAGACAATACGGCGGCGGCATTTACCCAAGACTGTCAAGGGCCTCTGAAGAGACCTTATCCACCTTCATTTCCTTCCTCGGCGGCGATGACTTCGGAGATGAGCCTCCATCAGGTGCTTCGTACCACTGACAGACTATCCGCAAAAGACTGCAGCTATGTGTCCTGAGCGAAGGATACTTCCAGGATACGTAATTGCCTACCACCTTATGAATGCAATTGCCTGTTGATTGTCTCTACCAATCCGGCCACCACTGAGCTGTGACGACATAACCATGGAAGCTCTCGGGGATTGCTGGAATAATTAGTAAACCAAGCTCTTCCGAATGCCCACACTACCTGTGATTGCGATCGAGGTGAGTGAGCAGCTGCCGAAGCTGAAAAAAGGCGAAATTAGCGGGAATCGATTCCATTCCAAAAGTCCGTGCACCGTTACAGAGCACTTATCAGCGTAAATTATATCATATAATTATACAGCACATGTTGAAAGCGAGACGACGAGGTAGGAGGTATTACCATCAGGTAGAGCTTGAACCCAAGATTCACCAGCTGCCGTTCCTCTACGGAAGGACTCCTGTCTTAGGTTTCGCGAGTACGGCAGAATCTGAGGGCAAACTATAGACAGTGGGGAAGTTAGAACTTCAGCAACCTCAGCGAAAACGTCAGTTATATGCGTACAGAGGTGATGGATGAGCATGAAGCAAACGGATGGGGTTAAATAACGACCATAATGGATACAATACCTTGCAGCACAGTGATGAACGGCAAGCCGACTAATGATGGAGCTGCTATTGCGAAATATCCATTCGTGATGCTTATCCGATATAGTTTAAACTATTCCTGTTAGCTATCATCTAATTCACCATACTAACTACCCCTATTACTACACAAGCTGACTGGGTTCCCATTACCGAGTAAGTTCCCATCTCCCGCCCGTATTACCTGTAGAAATAGCAATACCCCCAATACTCTTATATCGCACCAATCGCCGCCACCATTAGCCCCCTCTGCCGACTTAAGCGATGTACTGGTCCCACTAGGAAGAGGAAAGATTGCTCTGTTTATATTGGAGAAAACCGTCCAATAGCTGACATCATAGAAATGCCTGTCAATAGTAGAGATGTCCCTTACGCAAGAGCCTCGGTCTGCGTCAAATGCGGTAGATGCTCTCCAGGCTCAGCGCAGTAGTCCAGAAACCGTGACCGCAATACGGCCGTCCCCGGTATCGTCCGTCTGAGGGCAGAATAATAAACGGCCGCTGAATAACTGCGTAACTTGGCCAACCGACCTTAAAACTTATTTTTAAAGCCGAATACGATTTTCGAATACATTTGTACGTTGCATGACCAATAAAAAGCGCCCTGCAGTGTGACTTATAGTACATATTCCGCACGATGAATCAATAAACTTCTCCGGCGGATTGACGAGGCTATGAGTGGTAAGATGGTTCCCGTTAGTACTTGAGACCCTTCAAAAAGTCCATGACGTCTCTGACGGACCATCGTACTGTTGTATGGACTGTGGCATGGTCGAATACCTCCCCTCTAGGCCACAACATTACCACAACAAACACTTACTTGGTATATCAGAGACTAACACAATACTTCTAGTGGCGATGGAAATGGATAATAATATAGGCCATCCCATAGGCCGATGACCATCAGATGATCGATGCTAGTAGCATACTGGGTATTCAACGGGCACATATCACATAAGAAGCTGCAATGGGAGGATCAATCTAATGGAGCTTGCTCAATGGGCTGCTCAAGGATATTTGAAGACTATAAGGCGGGTTCGAATAAGTATCTATTTCGAATGTACGGTACAGTTTCATGATGCAAGATACACAATAGGTTGATAGACAACCCTTACCATGGAAGACATCCTAAGCCTAAGCTGAAATAGATTTCCTTTCATAGACTATGTAACTGACACCATCTCTAATGCGTTCACAGTCCTATCTGTAATGCTACTATATTCCTCCCATCGATGCTTATAACGTGGTTCAAGCTAAAGATGCTGCCAGACACATGTAGACGTTCCTTTGGATAACATTCCATGGTCAAGGTGAGGGCATTTCAATCGAAATCCTCTCACGTCATTTACAACTCAGAATCGATCCCCACATGCTTCATACAGTATACCGTCGAAAGGAGGAGGCAGGTGGTGATGAACACTATTTTTCTCGCGCGCCACGAAACTCCACTCGCGTGAAGGAGGGCGGAGATAGTCCTTAGGCATCTGATGATGATAACCTCGACAATGATACCAGCTCTGGGTAATATGCTCATACCGCTCCTTCATCAGTATTCATCGATCTATGGGTTACCCTCTCAGGTATCTTCACAGTAATTACTCTGTTGGAAGGCAATGAGGATGGTGTCGTATACAAATCGGATGACATAACGGTAATATATACGTTATCGGATGGTCCTTACTCTATAATGGAGATTGAAAAGTATAGTGGACAGTGAACGGAGTCGCTGAATTTCACTGCTAATTTGCGCTATCTCCATCGCTTTCAATTACCATGGCGGGACCTTTGCTGTGCTACCTTATCTGTGGCGCTTCGTTGAGCGTTCGAATGACGTTTTTATGGTGGCGAGGTCGTCGGCCTGGAGGCTGCCCTCCTCCAGAACCCCTTGAATCAAGACAATCTTAGACGGCCAGAACCGATCAAAACTAATTGAGCTAATATTTGGCCGTCATTGCGGCCCGACTTAAAGCTTGAATAAGTACTAAGTAAATCAAAACCTGTGAAAATCAAGGCTAAAATCAAGTGTGAATTAGCTCTACAGTATACCATGATCCGTATGAATGCATCACTCGACACTGTTATATGGGTACGGAGTCGCAAGTCTACTTTATACAACGGAGGCTTTGGAGGGGTCTGTTAGTAAACAATGAGGTGTGCGAACCTACGTACTAAATAATATTAGCATACTGAAGTGATAACCTAGGCTACGGTGAGTACACCATTTAGTTACCTATTTCTGGATCAACGGCAGATCTAGATGCCCTACGAGCCAGGATACGGGACCTCGAGAATGGTCCAGCTCGAACGGCTCTCGAAGGTGTTACCGGCAAACTATTCACTGAAGATATCAAGCGGGAATATAATGGCAGACGGTTATACGATCAGTGGTAGTATCCAACACAGAGGGACTCTGTATAAAGATTTGTAGGTCGGATGAAGAGGTAGTGGACGGGGAGACAAATTGCACAAAGGATCCTTGCTGTGAGTGGTGGCAGCAGTGTTGGATGTGATCTCTTTACCTAAGCTTTAATAGGCTTATAGAAATTCCATGCTCTAAAGCAGGCCGGGATCCTGCCAAGTCAGTAATTTCCTTCCCTAATTTAGGCGAGTCTTCGTGTATCCACACGAAGCGGACCGCTGCATACACCTCTGCCAGCGGTGTATGACTACCCCGTAGGGCCCCATGGGTTACTGCTGTCAGTCTTTAAGGATACCAAACACTTCGATTGCAATTGCAAAATGAGCATTTGTTTTTCGATCTGCATCGTGATGGAGACCGTGACGATCTCTTCATCGATTAAGGTACCAAGTGGATAGCAATTACGACCATAGCGGATGCGACACCAGACGGTGTCAAAGTTGCCGCTGATGTGATGCTATCTACGGGGGAGTGGTAGTAGGCGTGGGGCACCGCCTGGCTTGGGTACCCACCGTAGGTGCATGGTCATTGCCGGGGACAAGAAAGGTCCTAGGGAAATGTGGGCAGATTTGAAACAGCATCCTATGGGATCGATGATAGTCTTCTTGAGTGATGATGAGCAGGTGGCTGTCGGGGGCGAATTTGCAGTAGGAAGTCGGCCAAGGGGATCGTGAAGACATGGATGTCAGGAGAAGCTACCTTGGAAGCATTTTGGGCGGAAAAACGTGGCATACTTGTAGACCTCAAACGAATATTTTTCGAGGACCACGGTTCAACCTAAGATACGCACTGGTTCATGGAGCGGAGAAAATCCTGGATCTCGATGACGATAATATAGTCTATCCCGATTCCATCGATGACATCACCAATGGCACCTTCACCAGCCGCTGTACCCCCCCCCCCTCCTACCCTATCACGCCGCCCACTCTCCCAACAGGTTGTCCAGAAAACCATGCTTACACGGTTTCGCCGACAGCAGCCCGCCCAAGCGTTTTTAACCCCTACAGTGAGCGGCCAAGGAGCTTTCGTGAGTAGGAGTGTGTTAGGCACAGGAATGGCAAATCTAGAGGGGGAAGTATTGTGGCCGAGAGGCTTCCCTTTGCGATACATTAAACGGCCACACGCGACAAGTATAACGAGGCGAATACCGCTGACTGGTGGTGTAGGAGGCTGAGCGCTAAGAGCATGAGTGAAGCTTAGATACACCCAAGGTCGCTGTGGTGCAGACACTAGCCGACCATGATCCTGATTTCGATGCTATATACAGGCTAACTCGTACCGCTCCTTCCTCAACTCTTAGGTTCACCCCCCCCCATCAGGCCCACTGCCAGCCGATTTCCATCAGCTAGCCGCACCTGCATTTATCCTTCAGTCAACAGTCTTCACTCCACTTAACGCTCAAGCATGCCTATTTAAAGACTATGACGCTCTATGGGGCCTCTATCTCCCCGTTACAGTACTCGCGTCACCACCCTCTATCACCACCCACAGTGTCAGGTCCATGGCCGAGTTAGTGACATCTGGCGTGGTTTCGTAAGACATTAACGATTGTGCCACCAGTAGGGCTGGAACAGGTCCTTCAGAGGCTTCTATGGGACATAGGAGCTTCGGTGGCAGTAGCTGGGCGAACTTGGGTTAAACAGATTAGAAACTCTCATGACTACCTTGGTGACTTCATTGCTGAGGAGAATGTAGAGATATTGGCAAGGAGGGGCTGATAGGCAGGCGATAGGTATATGAGAAGTCTGAGGTTATGATGAGATTCCTCACCACGTGGCAGCCGACTGCCAGTAGCACCCCATTCATGTCCTTCCCGATGCGTATGACAGATACACTGCCCGGCAGGCTAGAGGAAGCCTATATTGAGCTCTTCAGTAGAGGATTTGTAGAGGAAGATGAGGTAGTAGCCTTGTGCGAGATTACTGCTATTGGCAGCCATTAGGAAGTACCGAGATAATCTCCCTGAATCTCGCTGAAATTTCGGCGAGATTTCATACCTTTATGGTTGGTATGAAAGTAGGCGTGAAGTTATATGGCGGGGTAGGAAAGTACTTCTTTTCTTATTACCGAAAAGCTGTAAAAGAAGGCGCTTAGAATTTCCCTCATCGAAAGCCCTTGTTCCTAAGCCCCCTGCACCACCACCTATTAACATGGCCTGTCAGGTCTACCACGTTCAGCGATGGATCAATGCCTTCACATCAGCAGGGTATAAGTAATGTCTGCACAGTCCTAATCATACCAAGACAGGTATCGGTGGCCATCAATAGTGGCATTCCATCACGGTAAAGATGCGACTAATGAGACGGGAGCTGCCCAGGCCCAGCCCAGTGGACCGCCTCCAGCTCACTTCTGCGATGGTACGTCGTCCAGGGGTGCTCGTCTACTTGCTGCATTTCACGGCGTTTCCGGGCGTTCTGGGAGTTCACATACGATGAACGCTCGGGAGGTTTTGGATGGCAAGAACCTTTACGGTAGTTATTCCAGGCACAACACGTCGAACAGTGCGAGTATGGATAACAGGGATCAATGGCATGATAGGCTCCAGTCTTGCCAAGGCTTTGGTACACCGCTGCACCTTAACGCTGTTAGCGGTCCTCCCTTACAGATCGGCCTTACGAAGGACCCTAATGGCCCATGTTACGCTGTGTTTGGTATGGTACGCTATCGGGCCAATTTGGGCAATCTAGCTGGTGTTATGGACAATGTCACTCTTACCTATGGTGATCTTACAGATGCCCAACGAGTTGGCCAGATCG
This sequence comes from Perkinsus chesapeaki, assembly GCA_013115145.1. NCBI lineage: Eukaryota > Perkinsozoa > Perkinsida > Perkinsidae > Perkinsus > Perkinsus chesapeaki. The sequence continues at coordinate 29,148 of JAAPAO010000020.1, forward strand.
TTCGGGGTAGGTAGGATATGCCGTAGGGGCGGAGGGTTTGGTCAGAGGTCCGCCCTCATTTGGTGTTCCACTTCGCCGCCCAAGGCATCAATGGGGTATCTTTCCAGTCAGAGTCGTTGACATACAAGTCCAACGTAATGGTGACATACACACAGAAATGGAGGACTTGCCTGGTTCAGGTGGAGGGCACATCAAATGTTCTCCAAGCCTTAAGGCGCACTGGAGCTCGGGTTCTAGTCGCCAGCAGTAGTACCGTGTACGGCAGTAAGCTGCATTGTGAGCTGTTCGAAAGTTAAGGCGTTAATAGGCACCTCTGATAGCCCTGAGTATATTGGTAAACCCATACCAGAGTCGGCACCAATGGGACCAGTATCGCCCTATGGTGTCAGTAAGGCGGCCACTGAGATGATATGCCTACAGCAGCATAAGGCCCATGGTACACTATCCAAGATTGGGCCTGCTGCTGCTGCTGCTCGGAGGCCCCCCTCCTCCTCCACCACCTCGTCAGGCACACACTGTGTGGCAGTACGGCTGTTTATACATGTGTCGCCGGGCGGGACTGAAGCTCTGGCCCTCCAGGAGTTCTGTCGGCAAGTTGCCATGATCGAAGGAGGGAAGCAGGAACCTGTTATCAAGTCGGACAGCCTTCCGCCCATTGCGAGTATCGTCCCTAAGGGGATGATGCCTCATCAATTCGATGCTCTCGGATAGACCGCTTCCATAGGGAAACGTCCGTATAACACTATGGCAGGCACGGCTCCCTGAGCACCCGACGAGACACTACCGACATAAGGGACTCTGCAATACAGCTTATCAAAGTAACCTGAAGATTAGGTTGCTTGGCATCACCATTACCTAGCTCCTGGAGGCCTCCGATCCCGGTGAAGTTTACAATGTAGGGAGTTACCTCCCTGAGACGAGCGACGAGCGAGAGCCAGGCCCGCCACGCCACACTGGGGTTTGCTCGTTCGACTTTGTGGTGACGGCAGACTAGTCGCTCAGGTGGTATCCACGGAGGAGCTGCTGCACCTTGTACTGTCCGAATCTCCAATTGGGGGAAGGATCGAGCTTAGACAGGATGCGAGTCGGATGAGAGCCTATGATGAGGCTGTGCTCATCGCTAATAACACAAAGGTTGAACGTCGCCTTGTCGATTGGAAGAGAATAAGAATCTTTCAGCTGCGTAACTTGACTGGGTGGGTGCCGGCCAATGATATACGGCAGACCGTACGGGATGTCCTGGAGTACTGGCGAGGGGAAGTGTCACGGCGATACCCGGACGCCAAGACAGACCACTGGGAATCATCTGTAGATCCTGACGACCTGTAGTCACTAGTTTGCTGCCTCTAATGGGCGGGTCATGCAATATTGCTGCCGGTAGAGTCTCTAGTTGTATGTGGTGTGGCAGTTGAGTTCAGTTAAAGGTGGCTAGTTCTAAGATGGGGCACACCGTACTTGCAGTGGCAATACAGTAGAGTTCCATCTCCAGTTCGCGGATAGCTATCTCTCCAGCTCCTGCGCAGTAATGGCTTCGACTGCGCTTTGATTGGGTCTAGTATGTCTTGTAGTACTTCCATAACGAATGGCATTGCTTCTGCAGCGCCGAGTGACCCTTCCTCTGCGTCCACTAGGCGCCCGATGTCTGACTGATGGCCCCCTGCCCAGTCATGGCAAAGCTGTATGGATGTTCAAGGACAAGCCACACACGATGGCTGACAGACGCATACGGCCGTCGACACTTAAGAACAGATCCACCCAGAAGAAGTACGTCTTCTAGGGCGGACCGTTGGGCCTACAGCCGGTGATGTCAGTTGGCCCTACCACAAGACCAAGTACTTTTCAAAAACTTTCTATCAGACAGACTTCAACAACCCAACTCTCGACAAGTCCAATACGAAGATCCACATTGTTTATGAGCCCTTTGTCGGTAGGCGGCGGCGCTCTCACCAACGATGCCTACCAGACCGATCCTCCCTCAGAAACCGATGTCTACTTCACCTTGCGGAATGCCCTCCAGCGTGCCTACCCTGGCATAGGAGTGACAGGTGCGTGATAGCTGCACTGGTGTTGTAGAGAGCTGTCAGGTGAGGGCTTCTCGACATCATCGGATAAGGGATGGTTTAAGATCTATCGAATGAATGACAAGAGAGTCCTCTTCTGCGCACAGCCACAGTCGATGACTCCGGACAAGGTAACTGAGTGCGCCTTTGCAGCTCGAATTGTAGGTCCCTTCAGGCCAAGGAAATGGGCCGGACCTATGATAGAGATTCGCCGGTCATTGCCGGGCTCCAGCCAGGTAACTCACGGCATCACTGGCACTCCGACCTAGGCCTTGGCTCATTCCAGATGATTTAGTGACGGACATGCAAGCTTTCCGTAGACTTCTCATGGCTGTCGGGGAGTGGTGACAGAAGCCTGTGCTTCCATGGTGACGTTTCTGCAATCTCGTGGAAGCCGTTGTGTTTTCCTACACGAGGATCACTTTCCCCTCAGCATGGACAGATCTCATTCCCTTACCCATGTGGTGCCCCAAGAAGATCTCTTACAGCAGCAGCAGCAGCCGCCCTTGCATGCCGAGCAGCGGCGGCACCCAGTCTTGGAGGAAGGGGGACTGACGAAGTGGGCCGCAGATGCCCGAGCGGCGCTTTCGGCCTTCAGCGGTTTCTCCAAGAACGTCACGGTCCCCGCGGATCCAACCATGCGGATTGATACACCAGATACTGCTGACGATATCCAGTTCCCCTCCCTCATGACCGAGGCGGTTAGAGTCGTTGATCGATGTATTGAAGACGACACCGAGCCGCCCACCTTGGCCGAGCTCCGACAGCAGAGGGCGCGGAGAGTAGAACATCTCGCCTCGGAGAGACTCAAGCGAAAGCACGGCGGCGGGGAAGGTGTGCAGCCATTCCGTCACGATTATACCGTTCGAGGGACAGTAAGGAAGACTACGCTGATCAAAAGGATTAAGAGTGCACTGCCGTCGGAGTACAGTAGTATAGTTAAGAACGCCGAAGAAGATCTTTCTGTTGAGGAGGGCCTGCACAGGATGCCTGATAAAAGCGAAGTGATAATATCGGTGGATGTTTACACAACTGATCAGAGGAGTTTCCGACGGAACGACCACTACGAGTCGATAGACATCCTAGGCAGTCAAACGTTAAAGGAGCTCCGAGACTCCTTCTGCTTCACATGCGATGAACTTTACGATGGTCCGTTCTACGCCAGGTCTGCTTGTTTTGTGATAGGCCATTGGGTCTATACTGATTTGCCTGATAACCCTGGAAGGCGAGAGAAGTAAGTCAGTCCCTCCGCCACAAGGTGCCCGTGATGATGCTGATTCAGGGTGGTTAATTATGAGGAGCATATCCGAAACTGGCTGCGAGTCCATGACGACTCCATCGAGCCTGAAGCACGACAGTCACTCCCCGAGATCCATTTTGCCGAGATGCAATCGACGACCGTTAGTCAAGCGTAAGCGGCTTTGATGGCGTACCGTTGCAGGATATTTTCGTCAGCGTGGAGCGGCTGTATCGGTTGTCCCCAAATGGCCACTCCCAGTGTTGCTTCTATCTCCATTATACCGACCAAGAGGAGAGGATCTACTTCACAAATGTCACATTGCTTGACAGTCGTGTACATTCCCTAGTAGGCCTGTATCACTGCTATGCCTGTTCATCGACAAGTGGCATTCAGATTCGCCAAGTTTACCCGCTGAAGACTTTCCGCCGGCAGAAGCTCAACCTGACTTTATGCGCGGTTAGTAAGTGTCGTTTAGTCCTATTAATATCTTTGTTGGTCTCAGTTATGCAATGCAGCCTACGCTAACGTTGTGGTGTTGAATGACCCTATACTGTCCAACAATCCCATGTACTGCTGTCAAAAATGTTACCAACACATTCGGACGGATAGAGACGGAAGGATTATTCCACCAAACTTGAGAGGTAACACCGCTTGCTTTTCTCCCACTAATAATGGCTCGTCATTGAAGGTCCGGATACAACTGGCCAGGTGGTGAGCACCTTCAGATACGTTCAATAGTTTAATATTTCTTCTTATACGTTCAACCTGTTGGGTTTGAAGTAACCTAAAAGCATGCTAATCCAAGAGTTGGTTTATCCAGCATAAGTGGCAAAGTTGGATTCCAACTCTGCCAACCAAGTCCTGTTATTCTCGTATATACATGTATCCTATCTCACATACACCATACTCACTCAAACGTGAGTGCGAGCGATGCGTTACCAAAATAAGATGTAGTTGCGGTTTAGACTGCCAATATTCGAACTCTGAACGAAGATAGTATCTTCGTTTAGTTCGACGTCGGAACTTCAAGCATGTGATTCTTCATCTGTGGGATGCCGGTCAAGGCATTTGCTCATTAACGCAATAGCAGAGAGAGGGAAACCGAAGCGCGTGATGCTTTTAATTAACCGTAAAGTTACCAGTCTGAATCGACCACTTCAGAATCCTGATGGCTGGCGAATTCATCCGAGTCCCAACCATCGGGGTTCTCCTCCGCGACTTGGCGGGGCATGTCATTCGTCAGGCCAGAACCAGCGGCCACACCAGAGCTGGGAGATGGTCCCCTCTCGCTTGTTAATTCTGCAGAGCCATCTTGAATGCCTCCATCGTTGATGTGGCTGTGGGAAGCACTAGACGAAAGCCCGATAGATTCGAGTGATGCTTCTCCGGGCGGGGAGGCTGCAATCCTGATCTGACGAGCAAATACTCGAGCCACTCTGTAAATATCTTACATGCTGTTCTTTCATATCCACAGCTTCAAGAATATCCTGCCCGCTACTAACACCCGGCGCAGGTCCGTCTGACTTCTTAGGCACTACTGAACCCTCAATAGACCGCGCTGAGTCCTGAATGAGTGTGAGCTTCGAATACCTGCAGGTCCACTCACGGCTATAGGGGGGTCCACCTGGACGGTTTTGGTAGGTGGAATAGTGAAGTCAATTTGATGACTCTCGTTGCCGACACGCGAGTTTGCTATTTTATCTTCTTCGCGAAGACTGCCGACTATCTGGAAGCTTCCAGTGGAGCTGGGAGAGCTCTTCGTTGGACGTGCGATCTCTTGCTCGTAAGTGTGGTCGTCCTGAAGGACTCAGTTGGTTCTAGTTATGCGCGAATGAACGACAGACACTGGCGCACTTTGCGTTCATGCGACGACGAACTTGAAGGAGCAGCAGTCCAGTGAAGCTCAGTCGAGGAGTGACCTCCAATCTCTCTGTTGTCGGGGTGGTTGCTCTGTTGGCTACTTGCCGGTGAGGAACCAGCTGTTTGAGTAGGAGATTTCCGGATAGACACATGGGACCATCCGGGAGCACCCTTCTCTGAACTTGAAGCCCTCCCTGGGAGCCCTTTGGCCTTCTCCACCCGCAGCTGCAATTCAAGTTCATCTATCTGAAATGAGAACAATTCGTAATAGCGATCAACAATTCGTAATCCCCAGTCACCTTATCGAGCAGGAGTTGCCTCTCCTCCTCAGCAAGAGCAAGGTGCTGATTTGCTTCCAGTTGTGCCGCTTGAACACTCTGCAAGCGAGCCTACTGCAGAACATCTACACACTAGTATGGGAACTTCCCATTGGGAAGTTCGGAGTGCTACTACCTTCCAGGCTTGTAGCTTAGCCTTCTCTCTTTCGGCTTCTGCCAAGGCCTCCCTCGCCTGTCGCTTTTCTACCTCGACTTCAGCCCTCATACGAGAGCATGCAGCCTCAACCTGCACTCAGACTAAAATGATCGTAGAATTGATAATCGTATGATTGCATATCATTTGTAAAATAACTTGCAATTCGATAAGCCAAACGACCCCAGCAATGTGGCCAGGAGTGACTTGCCGCTAACCCGGAGGAGAGTCGGAATTCTGGTACTTACGTACTTGCTCGTGGCTCTTACCTCTTTTTGCTTATCTACGGCAAGTTTATCTCTCAAGGCAGCCACAGAATCAACTTGATGTTTGATCTCCAGAGCTTTACCTTGCATCTCAGCCTCCCGTGCAGTAACTACCACATTGTTCTCTACAGCGACTTGCATTCGTAAGTCCCACCATTCACGGTATCAATGGGGACTTTAGGGGACAACAGCGGGGCCTACGCGACTTTAGTTTTTCCTTGAAGGACTCTCGTTCCGACTCCAGCTCCCTCAGCAATCGATCCTTGGCTGATATTTCTCGCCTCTCCAGCTCGGTCTCTCTCTTCCTCAACTTGTCAATCTGATAAAGTGTTTTCCGACTACTATCATCATCACTGCACAACACCTCAGCATGTTGCTCTTTAACCTCTTCAAGGCGTCTCTTGGTGATCGTCAGCTCATGATCGATCCTCTCATTAGCTCGTCTGTCGGTCTCTATCGTGGCCTAAGATAATTGTCGCCAGTCGGGCTCGGGCAAGTGTGATAAGGAGGACCTCTAAAACACGGCTCTGTCTTCGCGCTTCCTGTAGGCTTTCTTGCAATTGCTCCACTTGCGCTGCCAATGAATCCCGTTCCTTTTCAACAGTCATTAATTGTTGTCCAGTACTCATGTGGGTGGTGTGGACCGACTGTAGACGAACCTACTGTTCAATGCTGGCCTTCGCTTGCACAGGTACTCGTTGGATGTGACCTGCTCGCTATCTAGACATGCCCTCATCCTGTCAATTTCATTCTGTTTGTCAACCAATGAGCGCCGTTCAGCTTCCATCTCTGCCCTTAGCTTTAGGGTGGCAAGCTCGACCTGAACGACGAAACGGAAAGGATGAAACACCCACCGTGGGGCTCGAACCCACGACCACGAGGTTAAGAGCCTCGCGCTCTACCGACTGAGCTAGACGGGCAACTTGGTCTATTAGATCAGGCGACTCCGTATAGAGACCCACACCGCCCATAAAGCACTGCACGATCACACCCATTTACTTCTTTATTTTTCAGGTCTTCGAATTGTTGCCTAACAGTCCGTAATTTATCCTCTCTCTCCTGGACTTCACGCTTCATTGCCTCAATCCTCCTCTCCAACTGCCCCAGTTCACTTTCCCTCGCGGCCACTAACATTAAACCATCACAACCCCCTCATCCTACCATCCCTCACATGCGCGGGCCTTCTCTCGTACGGCGATGCGTTCATTCTCGAGCTCTCGAAGCAGCGACTCTTTCGTCGATATAGCTCGTCGATCAAGTTCGGCTTCTTTCATTCGCAGCCGATCAACCTGTTGAGGGCCTCAACTAAACATATAAACCCGAAGTTCCCCCACCGTCCGTTGCTCCTGTATTCTGAATTTCGCTTCGCGTTCTTTGGCTTCTCTCTCCAAGTCCTCCCGAGCTGCGCGTAGCTCGGTTCGCAACTGCGCTGCGGCTTCCAGTCGAGCATTGGGGAGCTCAATAGACCTACCACAGTCTGCTGCCCCAACGGCTACGGTTAACGTACCTTATCCTTTCAACTTGCGCCTCCACCTCTTCTTTTACTCTCCTATCACACTCTCGCTTGTACCTGGACTCCTGGGGTAACATGCTTCCTCATACTCCGGGGCTCGCTACCGTATCATCCTCTCCTCCAGCCTCACATGGCGATCGTTGTCGTTGGCCGATGACATGGAGGCCGCTGCATTCTCGAGCGCCCGTAGTTTATCTTCAAGAGTCTGAGATGGCTCAGGAGGTTCAGTCTGGACCGAGGCGGCGGCCGTCCTAACGAGGCTGATCGAGGACGAAAGCCACACAGCTTTCACCATTACCCCGGAGGGACCATGTGGTTTCTTGGTCTACTGGCGGCCTGTTTAATTGCATCCACTATGCTGGCCAATACAGGGGACTGCTCATCAGTGGCCAAAGGGACTTCCTGTAAGCCAAGAGCTTGTATGATATCCTCGCCAGTGAGCAAGTCTGACGACGTAAGACCATAGTCAGGAAGGATAACCTGAATTCCGATGGAGCAGTGTCACTCGCTCCGGGGGCCCACCGAAAGGCTCAGATCTTTCTTTGTTTGTTTGAGGTAGTCTCCAATAAGCGAGATCATCGCCTTCGTTCTTAAGCTGTGATCATTGGCCTTCACTTCATCACCGTTTCTCTGCCGTCTTCTGAACTCTTGAACAAGCCTCGTCCGCAAAAGGCTCTTCAGTTCTCCAGCCAAGCCTCGGGATTTGACAAATTCCCTGAACTCGGAGGAGACTTCTCTCCGCACATTCTCGTTTGTGGTTGCCATTTCTCCGAACGTCCCTGCCTTCCACAACGACCACATTTAATTAACAACACTGTTCAGGCCGCGAAGGTGAAACGGTTGAGGTCAGAAACATTTCACGTGACAGCGCCGAGCTCTATGCTCTTGAATTTTCGTCGGCTACCGGGCAGGTCATCGTCCATTAATTTCTCGGCAACCTGTGCGGCCACGTCCTCAGTGGAGTCTATGTCGAGCTGCCCTCGTATCGCTCTGGTGATGGCTTCAACCACCTTGGTTCGAATCTCTCGGACCTCCGTTTCTGACGTGTAGACCTGTGAGCTGCTCCTCCGAGCCAACCATAAATAGAGGTCATAAATTTGACACACTCTTTCCAGGTGGAACACAGCAGAGACCGTCGTCGGCACTTCGGCGTCGAACACTAAACTCTCCGGCAGAGGCACCTGCCTTGTCGCTACCAAGGACTGCGCGAATGTTCTGAGGCCACTGAGGACGATTGGGTCATTGGGGTCAGCTGGAGATGAGCAGAACTCGACTATCTGTTGAAACGTGAGCCCCTCGATGTCAGAGAGGCCCTTGGCAATGTTGACCATCCGGGCCGACCAAGTCCCCAGGTAGCAGATCGGGTCTGTGTGAGCGACCTCAGCGAAGGTCTGGAAGATCTTGGCTGCTGGAACGTCTCTCTGTCCTAAGGCAGCTTCCGCCTCGGCACTAAACGCGTTGAGCACGCTGCTTTCGGGAAGTATGGCCGCTTGGGTGACCTCATCGGTAACCATCAGGTGAGCAGGCACCTCGAGCTCAAAAATATCTTTAGACCACTCCAGGCCGAAGCCTTGGAAGAGTGGAGCAAGCTGATCCTCATGCATGCAGGCGACAACGCCTCCCTCGGCCCCAGCAGCCAGGCCGTAGCGTCCCGCACGACCTCCAATCTGTCTGAACTCGGTGGGCACGAGCTGCCTTGTCTCTACTCCGTCGAATTTGTGAACGGTTGAAAAGATGACTCGACGAATATTAAAATTGAGCCCGAGCCCGATGCAGTCGGTGGCCACGAGGACATCAAACTCTTGCCGATTGAAGCTGTTGATTTGGTCACGGCGCGTCTCCGGTGGCAGAGTCCCATACACCACACAGACGCGCCATCTAGTGGATCGCTCAATGTCGGCCTTTACTCTGAGATGATGGGAATGAACGAGCACGTGCGTTCAAGCTCACCTCATAATGTCCCATCGACTGAAGACAACGACACAATCACCTCGTCGGAGACTGCGGTAAGACCCGATGGCTTTGCCAGAAAGGAAGAGCGGACTTAACCGAGAGTATCTGAACTTCGATGACGTTCGTTTGGTGGAGTGGATGCGGGGCGCTACGGTTTGTGGCGAAGCACAATGTCGTTCGGACGGTACTGCCCCAGGAGGGCCTCCACAAGTCCAGTGGCTCTCCCGTCACCACACAGATGTATCTCTCGGGCTGGGAGGGCCAATATTGCCTACATGCCAATACTAGTCACGATACGCCAATACGCCTTACTCGGGTCCAAGCACCACCGCGCTCGCGATCACCAACTAGTTGAACTTCGTCGATGACGCCAATATCGTACTCGACGCTGCCCGGGCCGGGAGACATCTCGACCGTGCAAGACAGATGGCTGCCAACACCAGCCTCGCTGTCTTCAGTTGCCCTAACGGGTTCGGTCTCTGACGCCTCTGATTGCTGCCCACGTATGTGCTCCTGGAAATACCATGAATAGTGATATGGGCTAACTGACCTGGCCGGTGAGAAGGTCAGCATCGAGCCCCATCGCCAGCAGGTCCTCATAGCATTGCCATGCCAGCAGTCGAAGCGGACCGCAGTATACACCACGTCTGAGTAACAACAATATACCGCGGCAGTGTAAATCAATGATCACTACTCAGCTTTCCTCAAAGCCTGCATGGCACTATACGTCTTGCCACTATTAGTAGGTCCTTCGTGGAAATGTATAACGCGGGGGAAGGAGGGCCTGACCGACCAGGGCTGATTCATGATAGGGAGATGGCATGTCTTACGTCTTGGTCTCCAGTTTCCGAAGGTCTGCCAAATGGCGAAGATTCCTGTGGGCAAAGACTTGTCCCTGGCACTTGTCTTCAAGGAAGCTGGTCACGGCCTTGGCCACCTCTCTCAACTTCACCGGCAGTTCGGATGAGCGAGTATCACCTTGGGCAAAAGTATCATCAACCAGGCTCGCTCGGAGGCCTGCCACAAGCTGCTGGCCCTGCTGATACCTGCATGGTCGGAGCAAATGGAGATCCGTCCGCTGGCGATGGGTTTACCTGAGGTAGAGGTCGAACCGTTCCCGGGTATTCTTGTCCTTCATAAGATGCATGGGGACACTGTGGAGGTCCTTTGTGCCGCCGGCATCACCAAGACTGTCATACAGACGCACCAGCTGGCCTATCCTCGCATGCAAGGCTTCAGACTCGATGTCGGTGAGCTCAGGACTACCACAGTAACTACGCGGCTTACCTTGCTGGGCATAGGCTTACACTTCCGAGATGCTATAGTAGCTAGGGGCAGACGACTCCCACAAGCTTTCAACGGGCTGTGCCGCAGCAGCTGATACCCGCCCCCGAGGCTGAGCGCGAGAGGATGCTACTGCCGTGGCTGCTGCCCGACGCATCAGTGCCTTACACCGCACTATCATAGTAATGATGATGACCCTGTCGTCATAGTGGGGGACTTTGAACGCAACGAGACCGGCTTTCTTAAACCACATGGTGATTCAACACATCTTATTAATTGCAAGTTCACATGCACGACCTGTCATATTAGATACGATCCAGGTCTCCCAATCAACCTTCGGCGAATCATTCTGCTTCGCTGCAGCTGGTGAGGGAGCGCTACTAGCGAGCTGTTCAGAGGGAAGCAGGTCTGACGCCCATTTGGCGAAGCCCCCGTTGAGGCTTCTACGATATTGACTCGGTTGATCTTCAAGAAGGGGTGCTACTAGCTCAAAGAGATGCAGGAAGTGGCCTGGATGGAAGCGGTACCACACGGGCCGGTACCGTGCTAAGGCTAGAAGTAGACATAAGTGAGGAAGCCCATCCGAAGACAAATGAGGGAGGCATCCGAACAGCTGGGAGAAGGCAAGGTTATCTCGAGAAGATCTGACGAACACCAATGATACCACGAGTACTACAAGCGCGCTGTTGACGTCCAACGCCGATTCTGCCAGGATCGCTCGCTCAACCGCTTCAACGATTAGGCTAGACATTTCGCTCGGAGGAGGTCTAAGAAGACCAGTAGAGATCCCTATGGCACAGTAAGCGGCACGAATGCAGAACTCGACCTTAAGGGAAGAGGGCACCACCGCTACGCCAGCAGCAGCAGCGAACACTACAGATTCTGGTCGCTCCTCGACCGAGGACTCCGCACAGGCGCAGAGCCAAACACATTTGTGGGTTATATTGTGAGACCGAAGGAGCTCAAATACAACAGCAGCAAGCTTCAGGCAGCTCTGAGTTAGGCGGTGATCGGGCCGAACGCTACATGTGATTTGTGCTGCAGCAACACTTTCGAGAGAGCTGGCGAGCTCGCTTAAAGACGATGCCTTTACTTGTTGCGTCATCGCGACCACAACGGCGATTTCGCACAATAGGGCGCATTCAGGCTCTTTGGGTTGAGAGTTGGACAATGATCGCCTACAAGCCGATAACAGTGCCTCTACTTGCCAGTCGTCCAGGGGAGCCCTAATGACCGGTAGCAACTTAATCGTTGATTGGAGAATGCGCAGTGTGCAGAAATCATCCTGTTGACTGGCAGCGGCCAGCACGGCACGCACCAGTTCGGTGAAGCCAGTCTCGTGCACGTCGGTGGATGTGGAGGCTAAGGCAGCCAGAAGCTCCATTATTTCCGGTTGAACCTCTTCACTGTCCTCAAGAAGCCATGCCAGGGTGACCGTAAGCTCACGTAAATCATGAACTTTTGCTGCTGGGTCGCGCACCCACTCACGACAGTGCGCTCGACCGAAACAGGTAAGAAGCCGATGCTTCAAGTGCGGCAGCATACGATGGTTACCCTGGCTCGAGACCAACCGGAATGTGTGAGAGGCTACTATAAGGCCTTCCATAAGAAAACGAGGCTCCCAATCGGAGACCACCAGTCCAGAGAGAGGATCGACCGATGTCAGCAGTAGGCTGCTGCCGAGGCAGCTTCTGTCCAGGAGAGAGGTGAACAGAACAGTTAGAGGAACGATGCTCGAAGGGCCTTCGAGTCGGAGTGCTGTACGAAACAGTTCTCCAGTGTTCCCACGAAGCTCATCAACTGGAACTTTAGCAAGCAGCCACCGAGGTAGAACTCCCAATAGGAGGAGCCGGACCACCGACCCTGCCGACCCTACACTGAGGGCTGGTGCAAGGACGGCCGCCGAACGTAGGCGGCACTGTAGTGCCCTTAGTCGTGGCGATTCGTAGGAATCGCCGATTAGAATTGACATTGCTTGCACGAACCCCTCCATTGCAACTGGACTGGAGATGAAGCCATCCAGGAACACTGACGAGAGTTGCTCGATGACCGCCACTGACGGTGTCGACGGCGATGATGGAGATGCTGCCACGATCAGGTCACATATTCTGTTGAAGGCCATATCTGCCTCAACCACAACACCGGCCCAGTTAGGGGCAGACTTCAGCAGCGACATAACTTCGAGTTCAATATGAGTAAGCTCCTCGTGACTCAGCGAGGGGATGACGAAGTCCATAACAGCAATTGCGTGAATCGGCAAGTTTGAACACAAAAGTATCTCGGTCGACTCTATCATAGCCTTCAAGCAAGTGAGGCTGTTTCTGTTGCCCACAGGCACCGACTTTAGTAACGTACTGAGCAGATCCGCGAAGGGGACTTCGTGCACGCTTGGTTGAATTATAGTTACGAAATCGGCACCCCATATACGATTAGCAATTCCTTCGGGACATGCCTCAGCAAAATCCTGTAAACACACAGCAGCAGCCGCACCCATGTTAGAGCCTGTCCGGACCAAGTCCAGCAGCCAGTCGGTGATCGAGAGTGTCCGAGGCCCGCTGACAACAAGCGGCGGGGCAGGCACTAGGAACACTCGGCACAGTATGATGCATGCTTCCTGAAGGTCCTCCTCGGCGGACTGCAAAACATGGTACTCAATGGCAGCCTCGAGCTCATGAATGAACGATTGGAAACCCCCTATGTCGTCCTCGTGTGCCAAGGACCTAAGTGAGCTCGGGTATCCCAGAACTGCAGAAACCTGTATGCCTACCCCATGAAGAGGGCGTCCACTGCCTCCTGGCAGCCCGCTATCATCAACAGTATCCTTATAGAGCAATCACAGCGTTTGCCTCGTGCAAAGCGAGATACTAGTCCTCTGCACAGATTAACATCGACAAACCACAAAGGGGAAGTAGCCGCGACTTGATCACGTTCAAGCAAATTAGTAGTGATGCACTCGATAACTTCACAGGCAGCACCAACTACAACTTCATTGCTACCATCGCTCTGGGAGACCATCTCCACACACTTCCCCAGCAAAGGGTTATCAGCCTGTGCTAGAGACGAGATATAACAGCCCATCAGCGCAGGTATGTTCAACACGTGTCGGAGAGTGAGCACCACGGCTTCCTGTGGAAGGTGCGGCCAAACCTCCTCCTCCTCGTCGTCGGCCTCCTTCCTCACCGATACAAGCAAAGCGAGCAACTCGCAAAGCAGTTCTGAAAGCCCATCGCCTCTCCTGTCAGCCACGAGCTTCGAAATGCAAAGGACTACTTGAGCCCACACAGGCTTGGAACCTGCCAACGCCTCCTTGTATGCCCTGCTCCCACCAAGAACCCTCAGAATGCATCGCGCTTGGGAAAGGAGAAATCGAGAAGGCCTTTCATGAGAAATGCAGTCGGTGAGAAAGCAACCAAAACAGAACTCTGTCAACTCGGATTGGCCGAGTTGCTCACTCGAGCCAACAGCCACTGGGCAGTACCACAGGTGGCTGGATCTGCATTTACCAGTAGGGCTGAGTATTGGCACCCCCACAGGCACCCTCGGTTGGATGCCAGAGAGTGAGTCTACTCCTCTTTGAGATGATGCTATGGTTGAAGAAGGCATCTCGGGGATTCCAACTGGCATCATACCGCCTCTTCGATATACCAGGATTGCATTCGACTAGCACTGTATACAAAGCTAATTTCACTACAAAGTTTGTAGTTTGTAGTACAAACTTGGGGCAATTGAACAATCACTGGAAAACCCCCATCCAGTACCCCAATAACACACTACAGTAGAACCCCCCACTATAGCTGTATCAATAACAACGCAATAAGGCAAGTACAGAATCCTTTCAGCTAACACACAGTTTGAGCTAGTCGCCTATGAGCACTCCTACCATAAATGGTGAACACATACGAGCTTCCACTGGAAATTCTCAACACCATCTATGGTGGCGGAGACGGCAGCTCAAACAGCAACGATGCAATAGGTAATAAAAGAATCCAGTGAACTATAACAAGCGAAAGTGTGCACACAGTGTTGTTTCAAGCAGGGCAGGCGCGATTTGACAGTCGAATGTATCGAGGCCAATCACGCACCAATACTCAATTGGTGGGGGACTGAGCTATGGCTTAGTCTACTAAGGAGATGGTCACAGTTCAACAACAAGAGATACTACAAGAAAGCGGTAATAATAACTGATCGTCTATAACTAAACGGGTATGACTTTGTCATGCAGTGCGGAAAGGGGCAGTGAAAGAACATCGAAGGTTGAGAAAAGCTACGCTCTAACTCGCAAGCAGCGAGAGCACAGTTTGATGCAGTCTCAATCACCTCCAAGGCTTAAGCTAAAAACCGGATCATAACTTCTAAGCACGAACTGCGCACTCAGAAGGATAACAGTATCGCTAATTGCACTACAGCATACTACGAAATAGTCTGTATAGATAAGTCAGCGGGGGGCAAGACTCGAGCCAGAATTGAACGACAAACTGCTCGATTAGGGACAGAATAGAGAGATGAAACAAATAGAACAGTTCGTCGTCAAGTCAGAGAGATGACTCGTGCTCTAGTAGGCAACCACATCTGCACAACCGTAGAGCGATTCTCAAGAATAAGACTAAGGTAATGACGTTTACTCGTTGACGTTAGTGGGCATCTTTCTACGCTCCTTAACGGCTTGGGATAACTGGTAGAGCATATGCTCGGTAGTCTCCCAACCAACACATCCATCGGTGATTGAAACCTACACAGTAGAATTATGTCGCCCAAATGACACCCGAAAACGAATGCTCTTACGCCATATTTTAGGCCCAACTTTGCGGCTGCGCAGGTGACTTCGTTGGAACTCAGTTCCGATCTGGACTCTTCTTCAGAGCCAGGCGTACCAGGAGTTATAACTCCTGAGATAGCACACGTTGATTGCCAGCGAAAATGTTCTAGTACCACTGGATGAATCAGTAGATTCGCTTGCCAATGAAGGCGAACGGTTGAAAGAAGCTGGTAATTTCTGTGAGCCTTCGAATAGATTAGATTCTATCATCACACCTGACTAATATCCAAGTCCACCACAGTAGAAGACAGTACCAATCCGACCTGTTATTGCTGTAGACGTTTGTGAACTGCTGGCCATTTGTCGGCACACTTCGTCCAAGACCAGCGGTTGCCTCCTGTAATCCTTATTGCTGTTACCATGACTGCAGTCAACCACAACACCTCTATCGAGGCCGGCAGACCTAAGCGAAAGCGGGTTCTGCAATCTCAAGCAAAGACGTTCCGAAGCATGCGTCTGACCTCAGAAGTCCAAGGCACTTAGTCACTCCTTCTTCTCCATAGTTCGGACCTGTTCTGCCGCCCCTCAAGACAACATGTGTGGCTTTATTTCCTTTTGATCGAACCACACACATACCTCCCTGAGACAAAAAACTCACGGCAAGCATTTCGGCAAATCGGAGTGGAAGCCCAGAAGCTTACCTTGGATGACGGCGCGAGGAAAGTGTGCTTCTCCCCGCTACAAATCACTGCATCAACGGCGACTGCGATGTCCCTGGAAACCGACGTCAAGCTGAACTATACTCTAAAGAGACAATAATTACCCGCCGGTGGAGTTCTTGAAGCCTATAGGAAGGTCGAGCCCGCTAGCCAACTGCCGATGCGGTTGGCTTTCAACGGTCCTCGCCCCAACTGCAGCCCAAGAGACCAGATCCTCAAAGTACCTGAGATAGATTGTACACCAAAGCAAAAAGTACTGACGCGGGTAGTACTGGGTAGTGGCAGCTTCCACGAACTCGCATGCAACAGGCACACCCATATCGGTGATATCTCGAAGAAGCTCGCGTGTGACGCTGAAACATTATGGGAAGACAAGCACCACTAACGGGTGATTCCTCACTTTATCCCCTCCAAAACCTGGCAGGTGTCGTCCAGAAACGGATCGTTAAGAAGACCCTTCCACCCGACCGTACTGCGAGGCTTCTCATAGTACCTGAAGGAAAGCTCTGGCATCTCGTTAACCCATCACTACACCTTACACACGCATAATTACAACAAGCTCATCTCTGTAACGCTCTGAGACTTCCTTGAGCTTCTTCGCGTATTCTCGAGCAGCTTCCGTGTCGTGGACGGAGCATGGGCCAACGATAACCAGAAGTCGATCATCGATTCCTGAATTCAAAAAAATCAACAATCGACCGATTTACTAACACGCTAACCTCTGATGATGTCGCTGGCTTCCCTCCGCCCTTTGACAATGGTCTCGAGCCCTTTCTTTGACGAGGGTATCGACTCGTGGATTTCCTGATTATCAAAAGTCACACGCGCGGAGCATCCGGGAAGATCGGTACCTCGGCCGAGGGCACACTCATTATCTCTACTCGGGAAGGGGCACGACCGCCGGGACTGTCGGACTGTAACATACGCGAAAAACTTGACTGCATCAAGAGGTATACTCAAGCACGGACAGTTGACCCTAAATAAAGGCAAAGCAGCACAACCAACCGCCACCACCGAGGGACTGGAGCACACGAGAGCGGGAAGAATAGCAGATTACCCCCGATAGAGACAACACAAGGGAAGCGAATCTCAAGAAAGTAGTGTAAGCTAATTGCTTGGGAAAGTCTTGCTGGTGTGTGGAATCATCCCGACGTTTCAATCGGCACAAACTGTGCAACGATACAGCGCGCGCCACCTCGTGTATTCTGTCGTTGCCTTTTGCCTACCGGAAAAGCACAGTAAGCCCGCTGCAAATTGAGGGACACCATATGGAGGCATTCACCCCTAAGATTGGAAGAGGACCAACGATATTACCCTAGTCAAGTAGACCTAAGACCAAAGGCTACTGTGCATTACGAAGAGCAAGGGCCGTGGTGGGAAACACTGGGCTCTCCACAGGAACATGCCCCAATCAGATAGCAGACTACTTACGGACCACTAAGTGCTTCTACTCAGGACAATAAGACGACACACTGACTAAAATGTCTAACTCTGGCGAGTAGCTTGAGCGAGCTCTATGTAGCACACTTGAATCACCTCCCAACTCCGAACCACCAAAGCCGTTTGCCTACTTCAGACCAAGTACCAGGATAAAGCATCCGGAAAACTCAGAACTCAACAACGTCCAACAGAAGCTGCTTGCAGACAGTGCAGAATGGCAATTTTAATAATGTGGTAAATGTTGATCTTGTTGTTATTGGGGCGAATGTTATATTCGAAAGATACAATGTAACTAAACTCCACAGCACCCTCCACCACTAGAGGACTCCTTTTCCCCAAAAGGGAGGTCAAGCCTGAGAAGTAAAGAAACAGACGTACGTTATATGACCATGAAGTAGTGCTTGTTTAGCACTCTTAACGCATAGCCGATAAGGGCGCCTACTTTATAGGTCTATCATAGTCTCGGGCGACAGCTACTCCATAATCAGTTCCTTCTGTTGGCACTGGCGCCCCGAAGCTCGAGTGTTGCGTCTGCTGTTGGAGCATTTGCCGCTGAAGCGCTATTCGGACCACCTGAGTCGGGGCATCACTACTAGACGCCACCAAGAGCAGCAGTAAACGAGCCCTTAACGGCCATCAACCGCCCCGGCAAGTACCTTCTCTGCAACGGCATGAAATAGGAACTCAATCTGCTCCCCACCAGTTAAAGAGGAGGTCAAGAAAAATGGGAAGCCCTGAAAGAATGTAGCAGTTTCAACCAGATCGCATTAGCTGCTTAATAAGGGAGCCCTTGAAGTGGCAACAAGTATAAGGCTTGCGCCCTAATCCACCCTATTACATTCTCATTCGCATATCTCCGAGCGAACGACACGTCCAGCTTAGGTGCTAAGTCCTGCTTAGTTCCGACCTGAAATGGGAGAATAGAGAACTGTGTCAACACACGAGAGATATGCCACACGCGCCACTCTTTGCCCCAACCTCCGCTAGTATTAAACACCAGTCATTTAGCCAACAGCAATCTATCCACAACAATGCCGGATGTAGTGACCCACGTGAAACGAGCTACGAGGTTTATTCGGCAATATGGAACCGTCCAACCTCTCCGTATCTCCGTTGCATTATACTTCCGATTAACAAAGACTAACCCAAACTACTACCAAAACAAACTCCGCTCGGTCATTGTGTTGGGCGACTTGGTTCTGCCACCATTTTATTTGATCAAAAGACGCTGCATTGGACAAATCAAAACATAATAGACATATCTGAAAACCACGACAGACACACTACAGAGCCTATGCCCCGAAGGGTATATATTTACTACATCAGCTTGTCTGTAGTAGCTCCCTGCTAGTTGGGCAAACCGCTCTTGGCCAGCTGTATCGTACAGAATCAATTTCACTGGCTCGGCTACACCTGAGCGAAGTTGACAAATACGCAGTGTATCGGCAAATATCTGTCGCATACCGGTGACGTTCAGCGTTTTTTCCTTCGAGTCGCATCCGAGCGTAGACTGTGTGTTGGCGTCAAATACGTCATCGACAAAACTGAACACCAGAGCTCTCTATCATAATAACGAGATAAACTTAAGCCGTAAGATACGGCAACCAAAGACTTTGTCAAGAAACGCCCAGAAAGACTGGCATCCTAAGCCCGCCGCCAGATGCCCCCTACTACCGAGTAACCAGGCAGGTCTTGCCTACACTCGCAGGCCCCACTACGATAACCTTCCCCACTAATACCTTGGGAACAGGCATAAAGAGGGCAAACAACCAACTGAAATAAATGGGAGACGGAACACAGGGAATGCACAGCATCAACAAACGCAAGACACGCATGTTCAGCTAGAATCTCATTTGGTGTAGCATCATCATACAGCATGGTTTAATAATCGCAGTATAATGAGTTCCCAGTCTAAGATTGTGGTGGTAACACTGCTGTAGGCTATAAAGCCGAATGCAGTAAAACTCAATACCGAAGGTGTGCGCATAGAGGCGCAAAACAGCCAAGCCGGCTGAGGCAGTATGTCACTAATCGCTGTGTGGGATAATCCGGATCTCTTCGCCGCATCACTATCCTCTGGAGAGCTAACATCGTACCTTTACTTTAAAGTACTTGAGTTTAAAGTAGGCGTTTAAAGGCTTCAAAGGTTTCGCGTTCTCACCACAAGAATTTCGAGTCGAGACGACAATTATTATTAATAATTTATTATGATGAGCACCCTACCAGCCTATTACTACCTATCCAATATCCTGCTTTACTTGACAATCTTAATCCTTCATAGATGTCTCGGAGGACTCCTGTAGAGGCGCTTCCATCATGACCCATGCATGGAATTTGTGCGCGGCGAGCGAACCGCTCCGGGGACTTGATCTCTCGACTCTACTAGAATCCCGTGCTACGACCATCATCGTCCAGTTGGCGTTCACCCGAGATGTAGCACTATTCATTGTTTATGTCAGCTTAAATTCCACTTCCAAATGTGCATCCTCGCTGCCATGATTTTCTGCTTCGTCGTGAAGCTCGTTGAAGGCGACTTCTTCAGCGGGATTGTCGTAGAGCCTCCGAGTGTCTGGGAAAACCAAGTGACGGAGAAGCCGGACACAGAGGGGTTCTTCGACGGGTTCGAGCCAGATCTGCCTGGTATGTTTGACACGTCGTCTGAACAAACCAGCAGTCCGAGCACGATCGACCTGAGCTGGGTATCGCTGGAAGAGTAAGTCGATATACTATTTCCCAATTCAGTATCTTATCTTAGGCCTTTGACGACCACCACGGTTCCACCGCTACCCAAGATCGAAGGTGGCAACGAGATGGAGCAGCAGCATGAGTCTGCCGAGGATTACTCGGCAATTCTCGTTGCTCTCTTGATCGTTGTTTCTTTGATCTTGGTCGTAGTGGTCGCGCAGCTCCTTGTCCTCATTAAGCTTTTGACAAGGAGCCCGAAGAAAGAAGCAAGCCAGGACCTAGAAGAAGGGTAAGCAAGCGATTACATAGCTCTACATC
The DNA here is from genome assembly GCA_013115145.1 of Perkinsus chesapeaki. NCBI lineage: Eukaryota > Perkinsozoa > Perkinsida > Perkinsidae > Perkinsus > Perkinsus chesapeaki. Next base: position 49,713 of record JAAPAO010000020.1, read on the forward strand.
GCGCCATATGTGACTCACTATCAACCGTGGAGACTTCCTCCTTTCAGGTGTAAAGCTGGCGAGACTTCTGGTGGGAAGGCAGCGGCGGCGGTGACTGCACAGGCGGTAATGGGATCATGATGAGTAACGTGTTGGAGACCATTACAATATTTAGTTGTTGAAAATCATTCAGAATTGTAGTGTTGCAAGTTACTTACGAACTTCAGTTGTTGTCGTTGACGTACAAGGATGTAAGTTACACCCTGAGTTTAACTCCTAACTCAGTGAGTTAGGGTGCCGAACTAGACTGTAAGAGTCAGGATTCACCCAAGCAGCTCCACAGCTAATGCCGATCTGGATCTGCCAGCTGTCAGCTGCCGAAGCGATGAAACACACATGACAAGCTCCACCAGAAAATACATTTAAAATATCTAATGTTTGGATCGAACCTGGGATTACACCGAGTACGAGTCCAAACATCAAATTGCAACTTGCATCATGCAAGTTGCATGTGCTGCGGTAACATCAGTATTGAACGAACCTCAAGCAAAGATTGTGGGCAACTGCCTAACGAGAGACTCTGAGTTGATGATGATTTTTCTGACCGGTACTGACAGGTACCACAGGTACTGCAGGTACTGCAGGCAATGGATGGTTTCTGACCCACAAAACTGTACTGTATAGTGTAAAACGATGGAAATCCGATACTCGCGTGCAGGAATCTACGTAGAGCCATCCAGTGTTCGGCGAACACAGGAACCTGCGTGAGCAGGTCATGCCGGAGGCACCATGTGTGAATCTGAAACCACGGAGGTCTATGAGGCTTTCAGAGAACTCCCAACAGAATGTTTGAGTGCATGCATAAACATGTGGCTTCTATCGAGAACGTCAGAGAAGCTCTCCAAGAGTTATTAATATAGTAACGGCGTTACCATATTGATAACTCTAATAAGCCGAAGGCCGCCAACGACCAGCGCAAAAGCCGACTCACCGCGTACATGGAGAGAGATGTTAACGATTGGTACACATAAAACACGTACACTTAATGACATTGAACATTGTTCAATCTCCATAAATCACGTTCATACTCAACTCGATCGCTTGAAACACGTACACAGTCAGCTCGTTCGCTCCTATTCAGATCATCGGCAGTTCGACCACCAAAAGTACGTTCACTATTATCTCGTATCCATAAACTCGGTACACTTGCATTCAGTACACTAAAAGTTCGTACACTTTCATTCCGTTCACCCCTATTCCAAGCACCAAAATCTCAATCCACACCTTTTCATACACGCATATCTCGTATACTTTCATTTCGTACACTCCAAAAATTTTAAAATTTTTCGCCCCGGCTCCGCCGGCGCTTCAATTCCCAGCTTACTCACCCCAGGCTTTCAGCTCCTCACACTCCCATGAACTGAACATACCCCGGGTTAGATTCTAACCTAGAACCTTGCCCATGTCAGGTAGCCCTTATAGCACTAGAGCAATCTGGCTACACAATTCGATGTCGCATCGACTCAATACTTATATTACTTATAACAATATCCACGCGAATCACAGAACACGACTCAGTAATTTCAAGCAGGGATCACATCTCAATGAGAGAACAATCTTATACTCCTCATTAATGAGTCATTAGCAATCTTATACTTGGCGTGCGACGGGCTGGTTCTGCATCTCCATGAGCCTGACAGAATGTGCGCGAGTTTATTGTAGTCAATGTGGCCCGCCTGGGTTAAGGGCAAGCAGCCTCCAATCACCTTGCCCACTTACCGGCGGATAGCTGCAACATCAGCACCAATCTTGTTCACCTAACAATTGGTCGCAAGCGAGCAGCGGTAGCAACAACTGCTGCGTGGAGCCTCCTACCGTGTCACGCATCTGGTCCATCTCCCATCTGAGCGACGCTACCTCTGCGAAAAGCTGACTCGTTGTGACATCTGCCCCTGAAATACCACTACAACTCTCGCGGGAGCCACGAAGGAACTCTCACTATTGGCATCGGGCGACACCGAATTTGTGGGCTCAACCTGCAGGGCGTCTTCCGAGCTGCCTAACTTGCCACTATCCAAGGTGACCGTAACTGCATCCCATTGTACGGGAGCCTACCCACAAAACGTATGAGGTCGAACTGCATTTTCAGGACAACAACAGTGAAGTACAGAGAGGCTCAGGAGACCACATCACACATACCTTGATTTTATTTGCCCACACAAACGCTTTGTTGGTTTCTTCGGCACCACTGCTGTCTTCAAAAGTTGAAACCAGCATCAGAATTTGCCGATCTCCCAGCACTGACAGCCCGCGCATTCGACAGTTCGCCTGGACAAAGAGTGACAACATTTCCAGAACCAATGACATAATTTCCGCTGCGACTCACTTCCCAATGTGGAGCATGTGCTTGTAGATCAATAGTATGCAACACAGATATCCCACCGTTTTTGTATCTGACGAATATCTCCACATCAAGCGAACTACCGGGTCGACCCTGCGGCAGCGATCGAGGGTAAGCCCTCAGAGCTTACTGATAGATCTGGACTTGAGCTAGGCCAAACCCACCCATTGCGAAAAGTGGTCCACGAGAACCGTATGCTCCTTCTAACCATTTCTGGAAGGAAAGATTTTCAATGCAGTGAGGGCTGACAAAGACGATTACGGAAACCATGTAAGTATAACTCATTAGATTAAGCTTACGTAGCGATGATCAATCCTCTTTCTCGTTCGCTCGACAAGAGGCAGCGATGCGCTGTTATGGTCAGATTGGTCTGCCAGCTCGAATACACATAGGAAACTGAGCGACAACAGTGGTTGAGCTGTCTAGTGCAGGTGCTGCCCCACACTGTTGTAGGCAACGTAATTGCCAATTCTCTAGAGTTATCCGGCAGCAACGATGGGAGCGCCGAGCCATCAGGCATAAGCAGCCTAGAAGAAAAATGACAAATACAGTAAAACATCTTTAATGAGGGTTGTCACCTGTCTAACGAGAGGCTCTGGGTTGATGATTTTTCCGACCTGTACAGCGATGAAAATCGATACTCTCGCGCAGGCACCTACGCAGAGCTGCTCTGCACCTGGTCTTCGTGCGCTTCTATCCGACACACAATGACGCCTGAGCACATATACGCAGTTATGAGAGGGTCGCCATTTCGGTGTAGCGGAGACAATCGAACCTACCTCCTCGAAAATTGATAGCGGAAGTTATACGACCCGAACACAGGAATCTGCGTGAGCAGCTCATGCTGGAGGCACCATGTGTGAATCTGAAACCAGGTAAGATACTCTGGCAGGAGTGTAGGTTCCAGGATACTCTACACACAGTGTCACGAGTTTTTATCCACAGGCGAATAGCTTGTCTTCAGAAGACCCCCAATCTTCGAGAATGCTTCATTTGTAAAAGGCCGAGATCAATCGGAGGCCGCCAGCGATGACAGCTTAAGTCGACTCACTACGTACATGGAGAATCCACCAACACCGTAAATGAGGACCTTTTCCAAGTCCTTCGCAAGCTCGATGCAACAAGTTTGTGGATGCCTTGGAATTTCAGCACGAATTCTCTGAAGAACCACCAGCGGGTCAGCGCTCAGTTCCCTGAGGAAGGGAGATGACTCACAGGGGAAATCTAAGATGGCTACATTATGCTATCTTCAGTGACCGCCACGATCATACTGGCTGATACCCATTCGATGCACCTTACATCGCCGTCGACTGCGCACCTACCAGCAGCTTGCTCCCGGAAGATCCTCGGCGAAATACCGTGCGGAGTCCTCAGTGTGACCATCTTCTTCGCTGATGGAACCTACCCTGAGCTCCTTTGACGGCGCGGCATAGTAACAGAAGCGGACGACCTATCGAGTGTCAACAGAATTGGCGATACGGTATCACTGATACCGAGCTTCATCAGGCCAGTTACGTCGTTCACAATAGGATCCAGGGAGAACTTATTCCCAGTCAATTGCGGTAAATCAATCTTCTTCGTATAAACTTCATCTCCTTCGGAAAATCTGAAAAGGTCTCCGTTGTCAATCTGTGAGCGACTGGCCACGGCACGACTTGGTGCGAACAAGCAACGCACCCAGCTAAATATCCGCAATTAACAGCCGGCTGTATGAGCTGGTAGGTAACGCTTCTACCAGCAGATCCCTAATTGAGGTAACCGTAACTGGGGTAAGCAGGCAAAGCTTATGCTACCTTTCTGGCTGCTCGTCGAGTACCTAGCAGATTGTAATTTGGGCTCGTTGGCGAACACAGGCCAGGAGATGTGAAGAGATGATCAATTTTCATTGTTAGTTGCAACCTCTCAGAAAACCTATAAACCTGTGAGCAAATGCATTAGACCCACACCGAAGTTATCGACCGATAGCTGCCGTACTGGTGTGTACGAGTTTGTCCCGATTGGAAGGGCCCTAAAGGCTGAATGGCAACATTACTGTCGGAGGCGAGGCATCAGGCTGCGCTCAGATTCGGTATTCGCTTGTGCACCCTTGAACGTTATTGCCCGGAACCAGGCAAGTATGCATGGCACGCTGTGTGTGTTCTCGCTTGATAAATCTTCGGTCCTTCCATGCACTTGAGGCACGATGCCCGCGGTACTGGAGAATGTGCTTGCTCAAGGCTTTCGTTACCAGTTTACTGTAAACGAAACATATCATCTGCCGACGTAAGCAATCACAATTACCAATAGTAAACTTTGGTAGGAAACGAACAATACAGCAACCGAGTGATGATGGTGGTGATAAGGCAAGTCTACAGCAAAGGTGCAATAAGAGCGCATCGTCACCGATTTGGAAGGCAATGGTCAGCGCGTTCCTGGTAGTCTCGTGGATGCTCCTCTCCGCGGTGCTTCGCTCCTCGGCATTTATCCTTCAACTTCCTGAGTTGTTCCCGAGAGAAGAACACTTGCTTCCATGCCCTAAGTGAAGCAATAAAACGCCCAAGCCCAACGCGGATGCTCACATTAAAGCTCGTCGCTTCCGCAACAGATTTTGAACGAGATAAGAGTTCATCTCCTGCATGTGCCGCGCCTCCTCGACTCTTTCCTCCTCCACGCGCCTAGCCGAGTCGTGATCTGAAATGTCGTCAATGCGCTGCTGATTGCTATCACGACCGCTGCGATAGCTTACCGATCCAGGAGGATATATCATCCTGGAGAGATATGTGATCCAATCTGTCAACAAGGCCATTAGGCAAATCCGCCATCATCAGCTCATCATCGAGTATAGCTCTTCGCTCCCCCACAGTGGGCTGAGCTGGCTCCTGAAATATCTCTTCGTAAGATCAACAAAACTGAGTCCGCAAACCTCTATCCGGCGCTTCCGCCGAGGCCGCCGGCTCCAAAGCTCTGATTCGTCACCACTGAAAACTTCGCACTCGTCGCGCACAATGCTCGGAGGCACGGGTAATGACGGGGCAGCAGGAAACGGTTGCTGCATTTCGGCTACTGTGGTCCGAGGGACAGCCTCAATAGAGGGCTGCGGAGTGACGGGTTCAGGAGCAGGGGCCTTTGATAAAACAGCTTGCGCCACTGTCGGTTCCACCGGTGCGCTGGGCGTAGACGACTGAGGAGGAGAGACTAGTGATAGACGGGCCCGTCAACAAGGGGAAAATCACCCCCAGCCTCGGCAATGCCCACGCACGAGCTTACCGTGAAAATCGAGGCCCCAAAGAGAGACGTAGATGGCTCGTCCGGCTCTACGGGTCGTGCACTATCGGCAGGCGTTGGTTTGATAATATTTGTCGGAGCGAATAACGGCGAAGCGGGAGCTTTGAGCTCCTCAGCCGCAACGAGATGCTCTTCCACAGGGCCTTTCGCGTCTTTCGAGATAAGCGCTATCTTCGGAATTACTTGTGCCTTGGCCTCGGGAGGCACCACTGGCTTGAGGCCTAGGCAAAGCACCGCAGGTGCTCGGTGATAGAGGCACCTGCTTACCTTCGAAAATAGGAACCTTTTCTGTAGTCGGTTTCTTCGCAAGTCTAGGCGACTGGGCACCCGAGGACCGCGACGGAGACAAACGCGCTGCCGGGGACGTTGCCTTTTCACCTTCAGTCGCCTGCAAATAGAACATGGGAACCAATACGCCAGGCCGTTCAAGCACTTACAGCAAACGGCCCGGTGGTAAGTGGTGGAGCCGCGGCTTTGCTCATGACAGGTTGGAAAGGCGATACAGAAGCCTTGCTAGTAGCTACATTCTTCGCACCAAAAGGGCTTGAGGAAGGCGCTGCCACAGTCTCGCCAGATACAGCTCCGAAGGGACTGGTGGAGGACCCCGAAGCGGGTTTACTTGCCGCTCCGAAGGGCCCGCTGGTAGTAGTCGGAAACGCGCTTGCAGTCTTGGCAAATGGTCCCGAGGATGCCACCTTCGCGCTAACCCCGAAAGGGCTACTGGACGGTGTTAAGGCTGTCACATGCCCAAATGGAGATTTACCCTACAACGAGTGGCGAACAATCGCTGAAATTGCACCGCCACTATGGCCTACCGTAACTGCTCCCGGATGCACCGCACCGAAGGGAGTAGCTCCTCCGGGTTTTATCGCTCCAAAGGGAGTAGCTCCTGCTGATTGCGCCGCACCGAAGGCAGTAGCTCCTGCTGATTGCGCCGCACCGAAGGGAGTAGCTCCTGCTGATTGCGCCGCACCGAAGGGAGTAGCTCCTGCTGGTTGAACAGCCCCAAATGGAGTAGCTCCAGCCGGTTGCGTCGCAGCAAAGGGGGTCACGTTCGCCTTGGGCAATGCGGTGGCTTTATTGGGCATCAGTACAGCTATTTTTTCCTTCAGGGGTTGGGGGGCCTTAGTCGGTCGAACGGGAGGTGGAAGGGACCGTCGGACTGGAGGAGCCGGTCGCATTGGCTTCATCACAAATGAGCCAGCAAGTCTGAAGCAGCAGACATCCACACCGCAGGGCAGTGAGGTTTTCCATCACCCCGGGTCTATGGCGCCGATGACGATATCCTTCAAAGTGACACCCGAGTCCAACAGTTGATCGTACTTCCGTGCTAATATAGGGTCGACCTACAAGGAGAATGAGATTGCATAGAAAATACAAATCGTAGTTCGGAGTGGCTCGCAATACGGAAAAGGCAGAATCCGAATATGATACAAATGTAACGAAGTACGAACTACAAAGCTTATGTAATGATACAACAAGGGCAATACCCGTCATCTAGTCTATACCTTTCAGAAACATTTTTCGCGCACAAGGCCACCAATTCAGAGAATAAAGAAATCACTTTCGCGAAGAAGGATTACAGCTCCACGGATAAAGACAGCTATTTCACTTTTTTGAGCTCAGCTAGTTTCAATGTATACAATATAGGTCGGTTTTATATAGGAGCCTTACAGTTTGAGGGAAAGTGCACCTCATGACGGTGTGATCAGCATTGACGTTCTCTCCCAGACGCTCGGTAAACTCTTTACGAAGTCCCCAAGTCCACGATTCTGGCACTTCCTGATGGGTCTGGTGCACCTGATATAACATAATCTATACAAGGAAGATTAATCTACTTACCCAATCATCGCTAGATAGCCACCATTTATACGGCAGCCGTAGCATCCTCGGCGGTAGAAGGCACTCGATCCCCTGCGGAGAGAGGAGCTCGTCGGCAGAAGGGTCAACGTCGAGGTTGGTCGTCGAATCCATCACCTACACCGTACAGCTGACCTAGTCAGGAAAAAGGGGGCTCACTCGGCAGCCGTGGTACTGCAAGAATTCAGCGCACATCGAGGGGTCCTCCAAAAACAGCATCTCTTGCATCGACTGAACAAGGAGTACGTCTTGTAGTATGCATAGTTTGGACATCTACCTGTAAAGATACTCTCTCGGGCCTCGGAGCTCTTGCTGGATGCCCCTCTCCTTTAGGAAGTAAAAACGGCCGGTTAGTTCGGACAACGTCATATAAGACGCGGGAACGGCAAAGGAAGGCGATCTGCAAGAATAGCGATACTCATCATCACAGGTTACTCAGACGTTAGCCTTCTACTGGCATGAGAGCAGTTGCGGTGAGGAAGTCCGTCGATGTGCTTGCATACGTTTGGAGCACTCGAGACCACTGACCGACTCGAAACCAGTTCACCACGTTTAATGCAAGCCTGAAACAGGTAAGTCAGAACAGGCCGAGTTCCGCGAATCTTCCTCAGATCTCACCTGACATTAGGGTGGGCGAAGACCTCAGGCTGCTGCTTTGCCAGTTTATCAATGTAGAAGAGCACGCGAGTAGTGTCACCGTTACATAGCAATATTAGTATAATGTACCTAAGGGCAATACTGCTGATGGATAACATACCGTTAAATCCCACCTGTGGATGGCTGCCTCTCGCGCCACTGTCCTATCGTCCGCCTCTCGATCGTCGTTTTGCACAACATAGCTGAGCGTTAGAGGATCGATGGTTTGCGCGATCGAGTTCAACGACAGCTGCCAATTGAACTTCCTGTCCGCACCTACATAGCGGACATCAACACAGGGGCCAATAGGCAGACGGCGGCATACCCTCTCCAAAGTTGCGGCCCCAGAGCCGGAAAATGCTAAGTATCTCGAACCGAAGACACCACTCGTGGATATCCGTGAAGACCTGGGAGTGGACGAGGTTCTGCACGTGAAGGTCGACCCTCACTGCGCGTGTTCCTGAGCAGGACAAGGATTCATGCTGCTTCACGCCTACGTGGGGCCTCACGGTCTCGAAGGAAGGAATAAATGTCAAAGTAAGTAGCAAGCTGGCAGTCGGGATGATATCCTTCTTTGGGGTTGATGTCGAAATCCAACACATTGTCCAGAAGATACCTGAGAGCAATATCCGTCACGCGCCATGAAATATGGATGCTGACATCATTGAGTCGTAGCATGCCCGCTCGGTCCTGATATCCGATGCCGAGTACACCTTGTCCGCAGACGACCGCTGGTATCTGTCAAGGAGGGGATCGTTGAGTGATCTAAGAGAAAGTCGGTATCAGCTGGTCGCCGCCTACTTCTTCACCATCAGACTCGGGTTCGCCTTCGGTCGTCCCTCATAGTCTTCGACGGCTCTCTCAAACTTGTCAATCTGAAACCCGAGTCACCAATGCCCGTCTCCAAAACGCCTCTTACTTGTCGGGTTTGTTGTCGGTCTAAAACCTCCTTCTCCGAGCAATTGGTCTCAAGTTCCCCAACAGTTCCCCCTGTTCCTGCATAAACCATACCAACCCGCACACAACGGCTGTCTACCTTCATCAGCACTGCCATCCATGGGGGGAGGTGGCGGTGTCATCACCTCGCTCGAATCACTCGTATCAGTATGCCGGCGCTGATGCTGTTGCCGGCCGCGGTTAAGCATACCCGCAACCACCAGCGGGAGAACTACATCAGGTAGCGCTCGTCGTCCCCGAACACAACAACAGTGAAGACACTCATGCTCATGGCAAGTATTCACTCAGGCGATCTCTGACGCCTTCTTGAAGGGCCGCCATGATCGGCGGCCAGGCCTCCTCCGTGTAGGTGTATGGATCAGGAATGCTCTCCAGTGTAAGCATCTCGATACGCGTGCCAGCCTAAGCAGGCAGCTGCTACCAATTCGTTCCTCAGATGAAAGCACGCACGCCGCACTGCTTGGCTAAGGCCTTCAAACGCTCGACGTGTCCCTTGTCCATACCTTAAGCAACTCGTGATCGAGCTAAGATATCTCCGGTGAGCTGATTCAAGAAACCAATCACCACCATCATACGGTTGTACGCCGGTAAGAACTCGAAGCGAAGAGGACCGCACCTTCCTCGACGCATGTTTCCGTTCCTGCGTAGTATCGTAACCTTGCGCAGATAACAACTTGATCGCCAAAGGGTTCATGGGCTGGCCCGGTTGAGCATCGAGACCAGCTGACCTGATGATTCCAGCTCCTTCCCGCAGACCTAGCCACCTGCCCTACTCGATATTAGGTATATCCTCCGATGATTTGGCGAGAAGATGGTATGAATAATACTGGGCCACAGCTGACCGACAGGTGTTCCCTGTGCAGACGAATAGTATGTCTATCGGGGCGGCGGCGCTCATGAGAACGCTGTGCGGCCGCAAGGTGCTAAAGTACCGCAACACAAGGCGTATTAAGTGTCAGCTCCCATTGGAAATCAATTTCATGGCGCGTGACGTCGCCGCTTCATCTATTAATCGAATTCCACCTCATCATCATCATCCCAATCGTCATAAGATTCCTCTCTCTCCAGTGTTGCCTCCCTCTGAAAAGTGATTACCATACAACCAGAAAAGGCGCGGAGACTTCGGCGGTACCCCCCAGCAGGCCACCCTAGTTAACAAGCCCTTGAAGTAGCTGGTTCGTAGTCTTTAACAGCTCAACAGTTCCATTGCCAAACAGTCTACTATCTTCTGCCTACCTTCCCTGTTGCCAACCCCGTGCTTGTACGCTGTACTGCTGCAATCCTATCATCATCTTCACTGCCCTCTGACGGCGGTGTAGGACATTCCTCTGGAATTGACTCTTCATCGCACTCTTCTTTCGGGGACACTGAGCAATATCTTCACTCAATCCACCGAGGCCCTACTTCCTACAGAGATCTCGCTGGGCGACCAGTGCTAGATGGGACGAGGCCGGCAAGGGCTGAAAGACAGGACCCACGATTGCGCCCCAACTAGGCGGTTACCCACCGCCGCCGTTGGCTTCTGGCTGGCCTTCTGTTGAGTGTCTCCTTCAGTGCCGAGGTTCACTACAATGCGCGGCTTCACGTCCGAGTCTCCTGCGCCGGAAGAGACGGTATTGCTCGCAGAGCGCTACTTCGCCCTACTGGACCTGTCTCTATCCTCGTTAGCTCGGGAACACTCTGCCGCACCAGAGCCAGTTGGCTTGGATGGCTGTGAGTCCCGAAGCGACGTGGAGAAAGTCATAGGAGCGTCGGCGTCGTAATTCCCCCGCGAGAGGTCCAAGTCGCTACTCAGCCCCGAAAGTTCATCGCCGTTGCTCCACCGTGGCACTGCCGGAGTAGCCGGTGACGCGGATGTAGGACTCTCTTCTATGAAGTATGCGTGCTTCTGTTGTGCCCTTACACCCTCGACAGGCGATACAGCTTTCTCTGCGCTCGAGCCACGATCGACTGACCCAGTGGGCGCCGCAGCGGCGAGTGGCTTCTCACCATCCTAGGAGGAGTTGGTTAAACTACTCTGTAATACACTGAGAAGCAACGTACCTCTTTAGAATTGCCAAGAGCTGCCACACGCTCCTGCGGCTGCTGCTGCTGCACCCTTGTGTTCGGTAGCGCCACTGTACTCTTATCACTGATTGGGGCAGCATGAAGCCGCTGGTTCATCTACAATGGCTCGCGTGGTGTTGCTATCCACTGACGTGATGCATTTACTTCGCTTGTGGAGCCAGCTTCGCCAGAAATAACATCATCGCTTCCCTTCAGCTTTCCCAGCATACCAATTTTCGCCTAATAATGCGGAACTTCCAACAGCTAGCATCCCCAAAGAGAATCACGGCAATAGTCGTCCACCTGTGCCTTATCATCAACACTCTGCCATCGACGCAGACGGTCCACTTCCTCGAGCAGTTTCTCTGACTGTCCCCTCAAGTCCCTCACCTCCCCTTTCACGCTATCAACGACCCCCTTCAACTTCCTCATCTCTCCCACAGCACCCTCTACGGTGGTGATGCCCTTAACCCTATCGACCAAAGCCCTCTCATCAACCTCCAGCTTATCCACTCTCCTCTCAATTATCTCTTCCCATCCATCCTCCTCAGTATACCTCTGCCACAACTCCCCCAGCTTCTCTCTGTCCTGCACCAAGCTCTCTTCTATCATCGCGATGACATCTTCTCTGCCTTTGTTCCTCCACAGTTCATCAACCTTTTTGCCGTCCCTGGATATCTTCGCCTCAGCCTCCTCGAGCCGGTCTGCCAACCCATCAACTTTTTCCTCGATTTCTGTTACTCTGCTGCTTCGCTCCGCTGTAACCGACGACCTCATTTGCTCAACGCTACGCTGGAGCCCCGAGAACTTCCGCTCCAGCTCTTCGCCTACCATACCCACTTTTCCGCCGCACTCCTTGTCCCCCAGCAATTTTCTCAGATGCGCTTCCATCTCTCCCAGCTTGCCGTTGCGCCTATTAACATCCTCAACGACCCCCGCCAAATTGGTGGAGAGCTCATCTGAAAGTATCAACGTAACCACGAGACCCACTCGGGTCGAGATCGGAATACAAATCGGTAAAGAATACAATACACAGATTGTTCGTTTTTGAAGAGCCCCACCCTGCAGCTCCTTACGACGAGCGAGTTAGGGCTCGAGCCTCATATAGCGCTCGAATTCAAACTACTTTGCAACAAAAAGTTACAGTAGAGGAGTCCCTCCATGGACCATAAATTCATAGACTGAACCTTTACATACTCATTTACATTCATAATGAGTATGTAAAGTACCAGAGAGTATGGTGGGAATAACAGGCAATGCGGGAAAGAGATGGTATGTGTCTCCAAGACAACGGACAAGATAGAGAGCTTATACAGTAAGACCTTTGGAAAACTCCCCAACGACGAGCTGCGAGAGGTTTCAACGCAACTGCAGTAACTTCGAAGAGTAACTCGTAGCTTACCTATCATTGCCCTTTGCTGAGCACTCTGTGTCTCCAATGCCTCCACCGCGGCCTTCACCTCGCCCACATTCACGGCTGCTATATGCCTCCCCCCTCCTCCTCCACTGTCCATCCTTCTCTGCAACCTTTCTATCGCTTCCGCCTGTCCACTGATAGCCTTCCTTAATCTAGCCATTGAGTCCTCAACACACTCTATAGAGGACCCCATCCGTGGCGATATTCCCTCCAACTTCTTCTCTATTTCTGATATCCTCATTAACATTGACCTCTCCACGCTTTCTTGAAACCCATCAAGCTTCGCATCCAGCGCCTTCTCAATGCTCTCCAGCCTAACCCTGAGTGCACTGTCCACCGTACTGAGTTGGTCCCTAGTAACACTCTCGCCAGAAGGACCACGGTGCCCCCAGGCATCACTGGTGCAGGGCGACCTGTCGCCTTCCACGAAGCCATCCATCCTAATCGACTGTCGTCTGCACTCGTTCTTCACCGCTTCCATCTCCCTTTGTATCAGAGCCACTTCGCTGGCCATTCTCCTCTCCAGAGCTGCAATGGCATTCCCCGCTTCACTCGAGGCCCCTCTAGCAGCTGCCTGCTGAGCCTGAGTATGGAAGCTGCGTATCAAACTGCTTCTGTGGGGCCACTTCTTTTATTCGATGGAGCTCGTGTATAAGACCATCTATCGCCTCCTGCTGGCGTAGCATAGCCGAGGCCACATCGTACCTGAGCCGCTTGAGGACTGCCCTCAGCTTGCCCCTCGCCCAGGAGACGTAGCTCATCACTGCTTGCGAATGACTACAGTACCAACGCACCATATCCGTTCGCAATCAGTAAGTATCAATTTTTATTATATCTGTCGGATACAGCAATATTAACTAATTAGGAGGGCAGGAGCACAAGGAAGCCGGGACCAACGAATGCCAAGCCGTCGCTCTATCTGTCTCTAGTGGATAGCGGTGCCCGTCGCACAGTAGCTCAGTACGAGACTGTTGGCAAGCCGTAGGAGGGAGATAACATACGTCGCGTTCCCTGGTGCTGATGCCGATCTAGGGGAATCAATTGAATGACGTCGAGTATAGGAGCGATGGACCTGCAGCAACCCTTGCACCCGGGTTCGATCCCTGGCACAGGCACCTCGACAAAAGGCATTTTAGAAGCTGCCGCCCCGCCGAAGAGTGACGTCGGTAGGTCTCTGGATGATATCGACCGCGGAGGTGACCGTCCAATCTCCATCAGGTGCTTATCAGTCTCTGCCAGTATTTTGGCCACAGCATTCCTATCATACCTGCAGTCCGACATTTTAGAGGCAAAACTGGCTAACTCCTACATAGACGATGCCAGTGAAGGCGAAAGGCCTAAGTTCGGGGAATATTGCATAAACGGGCTGCTCTTCCCTAGGGAACGGTCGTCCAACTAAAATCACTATTTGTTCGGAAACAACGTCATCCCATCGGTAGCTTCGCCGTGGCGGCCGCTGACCAGCGTATTCTGACACCTCTATCCATGTGGCTATCAACGACATGTTCTCTATGTAAAACTCTTGCCAGTAGGCGTTCCCTTCCTTCGTCTACTGCTGCCTCTTCTTCCCCAGTCTCAGCCGTCACCGTATTCCTCCGCTGTGCCCCTCGCTCCCTCAATGGTCTTGTACCCTCCATCTTTCGCTGGCCAGTCTGGTGACCGCCGCCACCAGTAGCCGTTGCCGTTCGTTTGTGTTGCTGCAGCGCTATCGGTTTCGGATCTTTAGTGTTATCGAATGTCCTTCGCCAAGTGTTAATTGCTTGCTCCTCTCCTACATACCCAAATTCCTTCACATTCGGCATCGTTCGCGCAAAGTCCTTCGCCCGCGGGCAGTCTACACCGATAAGGTCACTATCTTGCCACCTCCCATGTATCCTAAGCGACCACCTCGGCTCCCCACAGGAACTCGATCCTTACCGGGAGAGTACGTCTTTGGCAGCCTCAGGAAAAATCTCAGACGGAGGCTCTCTGTTAGTTCTCACGAACTTCGTGCCGATCTCAACACGCTTGTAGAAGGTAGTCCCCAAAGCCTGCTAAAAATGCATGCTGCGGGGATCGAACCCGGGTGGATAATTCACCTTGGCCATCGTAGATAGACCGACCAACTCCGGCACTTTGTCATATGCATATACCCTAGGCTGTTTCTGGTTCACCAAGGTCGCTGGGACCTCCTCGCCTTCCTTCAGTGGATACAGTGAATGTTGCACTTTGTACCTCCCTCTGGCCATAAATGGTAACCCATGAGCGAGTGCCTAAGCAGACTTGCCTATAGCAGCAGAAGCATTGATAACATAGAGTTCTATCATCAAGACATATACGATGTCAGTGGCTAATATGCCACTCAGTAAGAGCTTCTTACCGCTATCCGAGGCTATGCTTGGGCACAGTAGCCTTCTTACTAAGAAGGTAACATGTACCGAAGTTACGGACAGGTGCCTTCTCAATTACGGCAGTCTGCATTGAACAGAATTTAGAACATTCTCATCAGCATTACTCAACGACGCACACCGTAGGCGACATACGCGCAGGTGAGTCGACCGAAGCTAAGATATTCACTCACAATGTCCTTCTCCTTCAATCCAAAGTAGTTCAGGGCTTTCACAGCACTGTTCGCCAGACCTATTGGATCAGTTGCCCAAGGCCTCAACAGTATCATTATCTCCGACTCTGAGATGTCACCTGCCTCAGAACTCTATCCAGATCTTCCACTGACTACTAGTTCACTTACCAAGAACAGGTGAGGTACTAGTCCAGGACGTGAAGTCCTCAGGGCCCCGCTCTAGCCCATCGCCGTGCCTGTCAGTAGAGCCAAATGGCAAAGCCTCCAATGGAGACCTACATTCGTATCCACTCCACGAACTGTCTGCCTACTGTACACCGTGGATGGGCCAAGCCAAGGAGGATAAACCGTGGCCGCGAATAGGAGTAAATACTCATGACAGAGCAACTGAGAAGTCTCCAGCAAGCCAGAGGCGCAAAGCTGGGTTCTCTACAAAACTCAGCGCGCTCAAATCGTAAGTCGCTACCGATACACTGCGACAGCGCGAGCCTACTCCTACTGGCTCCTTACTTGTGGGTAATAAAAAGACTGCATCGAACGGAGACACCCTTAGACATGTAATTCAGGGTTAGGGGTGACAGGACTATGCAAAGTACCCGCCTGACTTTTGCATAGTCTCTCGTATAGGCTGTGCGATAACAATGGCGACGGCGGCGGCCTATACCGTATATCCCACTAGTGTTATCCACTAACTCGAGTTCAATATGATAGGAAAGATAGTTGAGTATAGTCATTAGTATCACAGCGGCTGCCAAACAGAACTGAGTAAACTGTGGCATATATTTAAGACTTGATATTGCGCTTCTCTGCCATTACTTTACGAAATCCAAAAGGTGGCAGAGCTGGGACACCATGGGGTACCTGTAAGTGACCATGTCGATCGACTGAATAGTAAAACCAGAAGGAAATGGAGTTCAAATCTAAAGGCCATTAGTAACTTTCGCTGAGGTGCATGGACCAGATGCAATGCAATGAGCCATACTCGTTCCAGTGTGGAATACAAATAGGTAGGCCAGGGAGAAAACCCGCCAGGATCGAGCTCCGCGAACCTACCCTATGGGTCCAGGGCTTATCACCCCACGGGTCGGACATATTACGGCCATCTTCACCGACCTGACGCAGGCCAATACTATTAAGTACCAAAGCCATTGCCCTACCACAACAGGAGTGGCCTTAGCCTGCTTCGATGACAGGGGCTTGCCATCAAGTCGCTGGCCCTTCCCTTGGAACAGCACCTGAAAGAATCCTCGCCTGTCGGCCTCGAGTCGCTGTTTTACCGTCTTTCCGGCAAGAGACGCGCTTTCGATGTTATCAGCTACGGACTGAGTATCTGTCACGGCACAATCACGGACCAAACCAGCTCTATCTCCACAGCAATACGGCGGGAGAAGTCGGAGCGCTCAGGACTGTTACGCAGAGAGCGCCTTATTGTGCAAAGTAACACGGACTTCTCACTTTTCCGCTTTAACACAGAAACACGAGAGCATTTCACGTAGCACGACATTGTCTAGTAATAAGATAGTTTATAGCCTCCTGAGTGAAAGTTGCCCAGCTGGAGCTCACCGCTGCTAGCTATCGTTCCCGGCACACTGGACCCCACGGGCGCCTCTGCTTGTGAAGATGTCGACGGCGATGGCTCGACGTAGTCCTTGGGTGCCAGGAACTCCACCTGGAAAGCCATACCATACTTCGCACAAATCACACCGCAAGGACCCACCGAGACGTCCGCTTCAATAATGCTGATAGCATTGGCCGGCTTGCACTCGACGACCTCTATCTCGTATCTGTCCCAGTGAGCTGCCTTCCCATAGCGTTCACTAAGGCCTACGTCTTGTCGTTATATTGAATCGCAATGTTATCTCCAGCAGTAAGGCAAGCGAAATTTCTGAGTGAAAAAATGACAAAGTAAGGCGGTGAATCTGCTGAATACCTGAGAGAGTTCTCCAGCACCGCTCGAGGGTTATGAATATCCAAAAAGTCTTTGGTGACAGGCTGAAGCTTGACCGATCGCCCTTTAGGCAAAGATACGTTCTTAACCCGAACGAGATCGCCTGTACAGTGGAGGTTCGGACTGCGTCCTGGTTATGCCTTACCTTCCTGTAGAACTAAGTTCTGCATCATCCAGTAGGGTATATAACAGAACCCTTCTTCAGCTGTGAATTCGAGCACACCACAGTGAGTGGTACGGGGCTACCCGAAGAGAGGCGATAACCGAGGACGTGAAATACATGTCATTTCAGACGCCAGCAACCATAAGCAACGATAAGCAGTCTACACCAGAGGAGGGGAAGCCTACAAGGCGTTCTATTTTTCATTTATCATTTCTTCCACATTTATTCTGACCTACATTCTGTCATAGTTATTTACCGGATGCAGGACATTGTGTAGGATGTGACATTCTGCTGCCATAGCGATCAGAATTATTAGCAATTTATGCCATAGTCGAAAAAGCCACTGAAGTTGTTAAACCACTTGAGGGTGAATCGCCAAGCGTGAACAGTAGTTTCTAACGCTAGCGTCGGCCACACTTCTTGAAGATGCATCCTCAACTTACCTCCTTCAAATTTGATATCTGAAACAGCATGGGGTAGCTCACATTAAGTCTTGCTAACTGGTCCAAAGCCGATTGAGGCAGAAGTATCTTGTTTCCCTGATATCAATTCGAGTCGTATACACCCCCTCACACAAGGAGACATCGTTACCTTCTCGAGCTCTTCTCTACCAAGGAAGCTCACCGGATAACAATGATACTGCACGTCGAAGGTGCCGCCTGCTCCCTGATCGGCAAACCCATCAGACCGTACCCACTATGAGTTAAAACTGCACATTCCACTACTACGTACTATTGCCAACTTAACTAGTTAAGGTTGTATTTCCTGGCGCGCAAGAAATCAAAATGAAAAACAAGCGATCGACTAACAAGCCAAGGCCGTGGGAGAAATGGGGCAAGGCCGATTCGTCGAGCCAAGGCTGTGACCTTACCATTGCTCCGAAGAAGCCCTGCAAGAATCCACCCATCTGCGGGTTCACAGGGTCATCACCACCATTATGTGGACCACCGAAGGAGAACATCGAAATTGTTGAAATAACACAAACTGAACAAGGCAGACGATCCCATTTCTGACAAGCCCTCTTGAAACACTGCCCAGAGTAAAAGTCACGTAATCAATTTGTGTAGTGCTATTTGACATCATCTGAGGTTGGTATAATATCTGATATCCTCGCGTCCAGCTTAGCCTTCACATCTCGAGCCTCAGCCTCCACCGTCTGTAGTTCCTCCAGCAGCTGCTCTCTCTCCGCACCCAACCTACTGCACTCCTCTTCGACCTCTTTGTCCTGAGACACATGCAACAGAGTCGCCTTAGCTTACCTGCATTCAGTAGAGTTCCACTGTAAAGTAGCAACGTATAACATACATACTATTAACAGTACTTTATCATCGAACAAGGTAAGATAGGTGTACCCCTACTACCCCTCAAATAGTAATATCTGCTATCCCCTATATTAATATGTTCAATACTACTATAAAGTATGCAAGACAAGTCCCTTAATAAAGCCACAGTATTATCAATGTGTGGAATCGACGCTAGTAGTGAGCAGGCAACACAGGCCCTCCATCAACTGCCGAACCGATAGCTACTGTACGGGAGCCGTAAGTAATACCATTTTCAAAGGGAAAGTCCTTTAGGCATTACAACCAATAACGCTTTCAAATTTGGCAGGCATCGCTACAAAGTGGGTATGCCACCCGGAGACGAGAGGCACCGCTCACTACACCTCTAGCATAGCCGTCTTCTCACGAGTTCGAACCGCCTTCCGCCTGACCGCCAAATCCCCTCTACTACTGTTATATTATCCGGAAGCCTCCCCGCGAGTTCCTTCAGGCTCTTCAAAGCCTTCGCCACATCCCTGGCATACTCCGCCGGATTCACCGTCTGCTGCTCTGTCTGACTGGGTGCCCGAGGCAATATCCAACTGGTCAACAGAGAAAGCATATCCAGTTCAGAGTGGGAATAAATGTCAGTCTTCCCCACAATTCTAACAGCGTCCTAGTAAACCATTCCCGAGCGCTGGCACAATTAAAATCAACCGGATTCGTTCGTGAATTCCCCCATTTCGCGCCATGCGGTTGGTCCCACGTTATAATGAACTTTGTAGTTCCTCCTCCATTATTACATAGCATCATGCAGCCTCTCGGTTAGGAACATAAGCTGATGCTGCATCGCTGTAATAACACTCTTAGGAGGGGTTGGGCTGGTGTATACTACTGCTGGAGGGGTTGCCATAATATAGAGGTAAACGACATACTAATAAAATTCACGTAGCGTGTGTGCTGCCAGCAGAGTACTGATCTGTACAAGGCTATAGTATTTTATATTCCCTTTTCTGTCTTCAGTGTTAGAGTTACACTCGGTAAATACTTCCCAATGATCATCACTAGGCTAATACTAATAAGAGCTTCCCTGGTAACATTACAGTCCTTCCGCGGAGTCATGCGACCTCGCAGAAATGTGCTCTTCGAAGATCAAAACGTGTCCTTCATGGAGAGGAGATATATTGGCAATTTTGCTACAAGATATGTTCCTAAGGCAAGCCTAACATCTGATGTTCCTCCACGCCCCCCTGGTCTGTTCTCCCAGCTCTACCAACCCAACCCAATCTTCCTCTACAAGTGACAGCAAAGAGCATGATCATCCAGCAGGAACTTCGCCCACCAGACTTGGCCGTCTGATCTAAATCACAGCAGATCCCCCAGTGTAGTGATGCTGCTGCTGCTCTCCTATCACCTCTGCCGCTATCACAGCCCGAGCCTGAGCCTCCCTCCGCTGGGAACGGCGCAGCTCTTCCTCCTTCAACTCTGCTTCCTGTTCTTGATGCTCGGAAATAACTAAATCACCAATCCATCAGTATTGACAAGGACATCTCTGACTAGTGTCCAGCAACATGTCCATATACCAGTCCATCAGACATGGTACTACTATGGATAGGGCTGCAAAGGTGGTGAAGAGGATACCAATGATACCAAGCAACTTGTACCTTAGTCAACGCTCAAGTTCAACCACCGAAGATAGGAGCCATCCAGCTATCTACGAATCAACCTATCGCGCTTACACACAACTGTTCAAGTAACACTGATGATAGCAACTCACCACCCAGTAAGCAAGCCCTTAGGACGGAGCTAAACTGAGTGGATAAGATAACTACTTAGAATATCAACCTTTCCGCCGACGTGCCTAACTTGAACTCCAAAGCACTGCGCTGTACTGTGAGAAGTAGAACTCGGAATGTATTTTTTTGAAGGGTTCCTTCTTGAATGCATCAATCGATGCTGCCCACTCAGCACGAAGTTGGCATATTTTCCCTCCATCCGATGGATTACCTTTTCTCACACCCCTGAGGATAGGACACACATTCCCTTTCACTAACATCCAGCCAGATATCCGGTGGAGCATTCTCAGGATACCCCCGATCCTCGCTGAACTCCCACCCATCCTCTCGGAACCTGCTCCTCGGTCAAAAGAGGTTTTTATTCAGACGTGAAAAACGAAGCCTACAGTAAATCAACTCCAAAATGAATGCGATGCCGAGACCAAATTTGGAACGGGTCGCCTCGGCCATCTATCGCCCAGCACCGGTGGCTACCTTCTGAAGATCTCCTGTTTAGCATCTTCAGGTGGAGGCCAAGTGACCTCAGCACACAAGCTGGTACTGTTAACAGATGGATCGATCTCCTCTATCCTCCCTCGATCTGACATCTCACAGTTATATGCCGGGTCTGGGAATCGAGCCTGTGCGCTTTATCATGCAAGAGTGTCGTACGTCGTGGTATCTCGACTGCGGTCTTTGTTGAACATGCTGTCATTTGTAGAGCGTGACAAAGGCTACTGCTTCTAGTGATCGCCCATGCCCTTATAGTGTTAGCGCTGCTACATGTGATGTGGACCGGTGGTGGCTGCGATAGACACCAGGCGTATCTTAGGTTGAAGCGGGTAAGATACGGAAATACTCAAAGCAGCGCAAGTCCGCCCGACCCTCCAGCAGTTGTTCACAAATCCCTAGCTAGCTTCAACCAGTACATAAATTAGACGGCGTTCCTCCAGTTTCTCAGTTACTTGATAAGGTCATCACATTCGCCAATACCGACGATATTTGGGTGGGAGTGGTCGAGTAAGGGAGATCAATTCCCGATTCAGTCTGAAGCTGCCCCCCGTACTTGGTGAATACAGGAGCAACAGTCCACTGAGATCTGGAGTCCGGATGTATCCCATCAACATCTGTTTTACTAGGCCAATCATCACTTGTCACCACAATCACCTCATGATACCGAGAAGTTGGTATCTATCAAACTGCCGCTCGCCTCCAGAATCCTCCTTTCATTGCAGTTCACAATTAACAAAGACAAATGACACAACCTGGCTACTTCAAGGCTGCTGCTATCCTCAGAGGCTGCATTATGAGGTATTATTTATGATCAGTTAAATCATCCTCATCAATACGTACCAGATATCCTATCCAGAGATATACTACCCTCATCAGTGAAAGACTAACGAAATGATGTGTATGCTGTAATGCTGATACATTCAGATGCATCACACAGCACTCTCTCCCATATGTTGATATTACAATAGGCAATCCATCAGCATCCTTCCCAAGAGATGGTGCTTCATACATTGTATCCCAGGGCAGTACCTGATAGGTAATCCTAACCGATACAGCTTACCATGCTCCCATACGCTACTTGACGACAGCCTAAATTGGTCTTTATTTGGGTGCTATATATTGAGAGGAGGTAGACCCGGCAAGATATTTCCTCAACTATATACTGTATTTGCAGGAAAAATCTTCGGCAGCTTCGCAAATCTTGCCGCAACAGAATGTTTTTCAAGATTCCTTCCAGGCCAGCATACTAGCAACCCCTCAGAGGATTCCCAACTCCCTTAATGTGTTTCGATACCGACGCTCCATGCATTCACTTGCGGAAAATACGCCTTCCGTACATCCTTCTACTACCGGTTTCTTCCTCAAAGTCCTCACTATACTCTTGCTCAGATTAGCCGCAACAAATCCATCAGTTGCATGAACGTAGGATCCATAAGCTGGCTGCTGAGTGTCTAGCTGGGACACAGATATACTGACGCCATCATAGAGCTCCCCAACCTACAAGGGAGAGAGTCGTCCGGTCATCCAGCCTCCTGAGAATACGTTTCCCAAAGGGGTTTCTAGTACGAGGATTCGATAGGGAAGATGTCGTAAGCAGGGAAAACACGGAGTGCATTCCCACTGTGTGGGACCCACAGTGTAAAACTTTTGCCAATATGCCCCCTTTGTGTCGGTTGTCCCCTCCCAAACACTACCATTTCTCCCATGCCCATCAACCTTCCATAACCCAATCCTGTCAGAGCTAGCGCGGGTACTGCCAGGATGAAACTAAAGGAAATCAAGCTTCCAAATGGAAGCTTCCCTCTGACCTGCAATGGTAATAGGAAAGGAAGGGCTTGGATGGGGTCAGAGTAGAGGAGAGCCGCGTCTTGGCTGCTAGGACCGGGACAAGCAGGAATCTGATTAAAGCAGTCATCCACCTTGGGGAAGCCTAGTGGGTAGATATGATAGAGAAAGAGGCCCTTGATTAGGGTGCCCGATGAAGAAGTATTTGAATACGGACACAGCTGTAACACTCCGCATTACGACATGCTGATATTATCGTCTCAACCCACAAGCTCGGAGAGGAGCTAATGCAAAATGAAGCAGAGAGAGGTTATTTAGCGAGCTCAGTTGTATCCGGCTTCCTTCCCCTATTACAGTCCCACTATAGCCACTACTGTTAGGGCAAGGTACACAATGCTACGATATCCTCCCACAGGCTGACCAGAGCTCCCACTGCCTCCAACGAGCTCTCTTCGGCCTAATCTGATAGAAAAACCGCATTTGGGTAAGATACACTACCTAACACTTTACCGAGCAGCCGGGGTGTTCCAGTAGGTTATACCAATAATACAGGCGGTCAGTGTACCCAATGTGACGATATAAACAGCATACCTAAGATGAAGAAAAGGAGCATCTTAGACGATACCGATGGGCGCTTGCCATCCTGGAAATATTCCGTAATGTATGATACGAGTAAAGATTCATCACAAGGAGTGTTCCGAAGCCCGGTTACCACCTGCCCACTGGATACCGGAATTGTCTGTCATCTCCCCGCTCATCGCCCAATGCTTCCTTCATTAATATAGATGACATCCTTCTTGCTTCAAATGCCCTCTCTGCCTCCTCGTCTAGCTCCTTACGAGTAGGCTTACTGCTACCTCCTTCAGCAGAAGCCAGCCTATATGATCCCGATCGATCACGCATACTAGGCACCACCACCAGGCTGAGCCCTTCCTAACCACTATACAACTCCAACACACAGTATGAGAGAAATCGGGTATTTGTATCATCATCTGCTAGATGGAACACTCCACTCAGATGTCATTTAGGCCTCGGCAACCTTGGGCGCCTGAAGAGCATTACTAAGAACGGTGGGAGTTATAGCGTAAGCAACTCCAAAGAGGATTCAACTACGTTAACGGCGATGCCTGCCTTCTTGTCATTCTCCTTATCATCACCCTCAGGCGCCGCTACCTTCTTCTGCTCCTCCTCAGTGGCAACAGGCTCGTCGAGATCTGGGAGATCGTCAGCGTCGCTTTCGTCATCGGAATCAGGGGCGTCCATTCCTTGGCCTGGAGTAGTCAACTTGAGCTAAAGATACCATTATTAGATATTACCCATCTGCCCCATGAAGTCCTGCATACCGGCCATATCGAAGGCATTGCCACCGGGCTGAGAATAAGACGTTATGAGACTAAAGAGCGAGATGTGTCTACCTGCTCTGAGGCCTCGCCATCATCCCATCGTGACCAGTCAATTTGGATCCAGGAGGCCTAAAATATCAATCTGACCTCGTCTGGATCTCGCATGCTTCGAGGTAAGATATGAAAATGCTGCTGTACCTACCCGGATCTTCTCGCTCGTAAGACGGGGCCACTCGTCAGCCGCCTTCTTCTTTAAACAAAACTCGACAAGTCGTTTCTGCGAGTATCTAGTCATCGCAACACATACCCATCGGAACCATCCATGCCTAGGAGCTCACTTGGATTCTTCAGGAACAATCTCAGCGTAAAAAGTGATATCAAAAGCATACTTATCTCCATGAGATACACCAGAGAACTTCAGAGTAGTGGGTTTGAGGTCGACCTAAGGGAAGTAGAGTCCAGTAGTCCAGTAGGTTCGGTAGGGACCTTCATATCCTCAACGCCCGAGAGATCAACGGTAAGCCATACATGTTCGTCTCTCTGGGCCCACTTAAGATTAGGTCGAAGAACGGCAGTGGTGGACATTAGTCTTTATCAAATTATATACTGATGGCTATGTTATGGAGAGTGAAGCCGATATAGGCGTACCGATATAAGAGGAAGCTCTGTTCAATGTACTTGCAGGTACAATGAACTGAGGGGGACGATGCTCTCATTCTATAACAGCCAAAGGTTCCCCTCTGGCATTGTGCAATAATGGCGGAGCGAAGCGATTCATGAATTACATTTTCGTTTACTGCGTAACTTGTGGGCAATCCCTATGCACAGTAGTTCCTAAAGGCACCTGTTCCTCTTACAAATGCCTTTTGAAACTACTTCTTCAGTAAATCTTGTATTTGCCAACCCGAATTTCTGGTGACATAGCTAATAGTAGCCGTGACGCAACAATTCATCCCACCATTCCGATCGCCGTGCAGTTTTTACTCTTCGGCAATGGCATCGAGTCAGCCCCTTAAAGCCGCTGCTATGATACCCTGTGGGCCGGCAGACCCTCCAGTCAACGCGTTAGGCCAAAAGATGGTATTGTACCGTAACGTGGGTAATACCTCTGATTTGGAGAGTGGCCAAAGAGTAGGCGTCTCCTTAGAAAACATAGTCTTCTCGGCCCCATTTAACCTGCGGGTCTTCAGCGTACTGGGCAGCGGAGCTTATGGTACAGTAGTAGCTGCAGAGAAGGTGGACTCCCAACCGGAGGAGGTCTCTAAGGACAGCGAAGAAAGTAACACTTCGAACAGTTTACTGATGACACTGTTTTGATGTCAGATGCTTCCACAGTAGTTGCCGTTAAGAAGTTCACAAGTCCTCTCTCTCATGTTGTGTACGCAAAAAGGACACTGCGAGAGATACGTTTTCTACGTCATCTAAGACATGAAAATATCATTGAACTGGAATCCATTTATGTCTCTGGCTCTAGTAGTAGATACCATCTCTGGCTGCCAATATCCCTTCAATCAGGTCAGCAAGACTTTGGCGATCTCTATGTGGTAACCGATGTTATGGACACAGGTCGGTTAAAGTATCCTGTTACGTTATTTATCTTTGTTATTATTCAGATCTCGGTTATATCATTCGGTCAGGGCAACCGGTCACCTTGGCACATATTAAGTTCTTTCTCTATCAAATTTTGAGAGCTGTGAAATACATACATTCAGCGGGTAATAGGGGAAGGGATTTACCTTGGGCAATTTAGCTGTACCGGATAAAATCCTCTCTCCAGGATTTGAACCGCCGACCTTTAGAATATTAAGAAACAGTCATAACGATTATCGCAGAATAGCTGTTACCTGTAGGTATAATACATCGTGACATTAAACCGAAGAATATACTGGTATCGAAAACATGTGATCTCAAGATATGCGACTTTGGTCTGGCTCGGTTGGCTGAGGTACTGTGATGCCTAAGTTCTAATGAGCTACCATCTCTGCAGGAGCAATCGCGAGCACTACCGGGTACCGTTGGAGCCATGACCGAGTATGTATGTACACGTTGGTATAGGGCACCGGAGGTGGCCATTAGGGATGCCTGGCTAGGTGACTCAGGTAGTTGAATCAGGTACTCTGCTGTTGGTCGAAGTACTCGTATCCCATCGATATGTGGTCTATTGGATGCGTGCTGGCTGAGATGTTTACAAGGAAGACGATTCTTAAAGTAATGCAGCATTGATAGTATTGTGAGGAGGAGGGTATTATTATAGGGTAACTCGACAATTGACCAGCTTGAGAAGATATGCAGCGTTTTGGGGTCACCGGATAACGAGGAGATAGATAAGATTCCCAACGATAAGGTCGGTGGAGCTGCTGGAATGTGGTCCAGGTGATGGCTGTTAGGCCAAAACGTATTTGAAGCTGCGCCCTCAACGATTACCGAAGAAGTCTATAGCGGATACATTCCCAGAGGTGGAAAGAGAAGGAGGTAGTAGGTTAAAATGGAGGGCGGCGGGTTCGAACCTGCGTGGACTATTCCAGGGGCTGAGGCTGTTCATCTGATTGACGCTCTGATACAATTCGACCCCGAAAAAAGGCCAACGGTTGAGGAGGCTATATCTGACCCGTTCATGGACCAACTTCACGATCCCACCGACGAGCCGGTGTTCGAGGATGGCCCAGTTGACCCACGAGAGTTTGCCTTCGAAAGGAGGAAGCTCGATCGGAACACTCTTCGACGAGGTAAAGGCCTTTCGTTTACAACCTTAGTGTTAACCTGTTATTAGAGCTATTCAAAGAAGTTCTCTGTTATCATCCCCATCTCCTCAAGATGGGAACGCAGTACGGCAGCGAGACAATAGCAGGTAGGCTAAGTACAAGATGGCAGGTGGTCATACGTGTGTATTTCAGTTGGTTCTTTATTATCACAAGAGGAACATGCTCGGGAACTGGAGCAGGACGAGGTAAGGAGATTGGTTGCTTTCTGCTGTTATGAAGCCAGTGTCGATTGGCAGGCACTGGGAGAGGAGCACCCGATGCCGACTTTAGGCAGCGAAGTGACATTAGAATAGTTTATTACAATTGCTACTGCTGCCGCTTTTTGGTCGCCCCATATATCATATATGTACAAATACCCGTTGCGGTGCGATGGGCGCTGAACCGCTCGGCATTTGCTTTTGCTAGTTTCACTTTGCAGGGCGGTCAACCTTAGCTGCCACTGTTTAACTGTATCATAAAAGTATTGTGTTGGTCATGATGTAATAGGGTTTAAGTAGGTGCGGCAGGTAGTTTGAGGTACCCATTAATGGATCCAGTCGGTGATACTTTACACAATGTTGTTCTGAAACCGTTGGCTTTCGTCTTTATTAGCAAGGTAAGGAGCGAACCATTGTCTGATCGTTGATGTCCGTCGTCATGCCAGGTTTGCATTAGTACATTTTTGGCAGCATTCAATATTCACCACAACTCGGTCGAGGACGCTGCCTACACCCAGCAAACTCTGTCGCATGCCTTAGGGTTGGGGTAGGCTAACTGCTGTTGCAGTGAGCTCGGAGGGGTATGGATCAGGTACATAGTCGCTGTATTGGTGCTGGATAGTCGCTTGAAGCACGGGATTACCTCATTCTTCAACTGCGCAGCGGTAAGTTACCTGAAATGTGGACGATCGTTACCCTATTGCCTTTCAGTTATGCTTCGCTTGAGCTCTACTTTGAGGATATTTGATCAACGATCAAATAATCATATCATGTTCGTTAAATCCTTGTCATGATGACTCGCATAAACGCGATCGTTACCTTTGTCTATCCGCTGTTGAGTTTCATCATAAAGTACCGTCGGCGTCGATGAAGGTTATAACACAGTCATTAAGTGGCCAATGCGTTATAGTAGAGCTGCATGGATCGGTGTAGCTGATGGAAAGAGGAGACAGTTCACGAGGTAATTCTGCCACGAAGAAGTGGCATTAGCACTTGCAATCCGTGGCCACGATAGGTCAACCCTGGCGAGGTGATCTCAATAGTTATTGGCAACGGCTGGCTACTGCGCATTGCCGAAATTGCCAATCGGTGCAGCGCTTCGCTCCGCTCATCGTGTGCGTGCTGGTCTTCGGGTGCGTAGCGCCTGCGACAGAAACTGCCAGTGCTTGGTGGCTTTACGGATCAATTTAACGTTGTGGTTAATCATACGGTATTCCGCTTGTGGAATCGCAATGCTTTGGGGTTTCAGAGACATCCGCCATCTTCCAACGGTTCTTTTTGACCGCGTTCATGCGCTGCGCGCTATTTTTCGTTGAGAGTTAATGCGTCCGATCCAGCAATACTGGCGTATCTTAGGTTGATGCATGCTGTCTTTGTGTAGGGCGCAAGATACGCTGACTTTTTTTCCACCCCTCTTGCATGTCATCACATTCTATCGACTCCCATTTGAGGGGCGGTGCTCCTTATCCCGATGAGGACCCCACATCTCTGGTTAGTGGGGCTGCCTTTGCTACTATGACCGAGGCCGCTGTGGTCTTCGTTGCCTTATGCTTTATGTATGCCCTCAAAGGGCTTGGGTCCCCGGTCACTGCAACAAGAGGCAATGCTGCTGGGTCTATTGGTATGTTGGTGGCGGTTGTATTTGCCTTCTACGATCCACACTTCACTTCCAAGTCTCTGGAAGTTGCGTTAATCTGCTTCGCGGTTGCTGCCGTTGCTGGTATTATGATTGCTAACAAGGCTAAGATGATTATGATGCCGCAAATGGTTGCTGGTTTCCATGCTATGGTCGGCTTGGCGGCGGTTATGGTTGCCTTCGCTCGTTACTTTGATCCCAACGAGGAGATGAATTCCGCCCACTTAGTCGAGACTATGATTGGTATCTTCTTTGGTGCCATGACTCTCACCGGTTCCATTGTTGCTTGTGGTAAGCTTCATGGCATTATCCGTTCCAAGGCTCTCCTCCTTCCCTTTCGTCACTGGATCAACGGAAGCATCTGTGTCGGTTCAGTTATCCTCACTGTGTATCTCTGTATAGTCGGCAAGGGAACAACAGGCGGCGCGGTGTGCATTGGTATCGAAACCGGTATATGCCTTTACCTTGGTTGGGCTCTTGTCATGTCTATCGGTGGCGCCGATATGCCCGTTGTTGTTTCCATGTTGAACTCCTACTCCGGTTGGACTACAGTTGCTTGCGGTTTCATGCTCTCCAACACTATCCTTATCATCGCTGGTTCTCTCATCGGTTCTTCCGGTGCTATCCTTTCCTACATCATGTGCAAGGGTATGAACCGTTCCTTCACATCTGTCATCCTCGGTGGCTTCGGTGTTGAGGAGGGTCACACCGTCGAGGTTACCGGTGAAGTGACGGAGACGAATGTCGATGAAGTGTCGCACGATTTACTCAATGCCAAGTCGGTTATTATCGTTCCTGGTTACGGTATGGCTGTTGCTCGTTGCCAGCAGTCGGTAGCTGGTATAGCTGAGCTTCTGAGGTCCCAAGGCACTAAGGTAGAGTTCGCCATTCACCCTGTCGCTGGCCGTTTGCCGGGTCACATGAACGTGCTGCTCGCTGAGGCCAATGTTCCCTATGATATCGTTAAGGAGATGGACGAGATCAACCCTGAGTTCCCCAACACTGATGTCTCCGTCGTTTGCGGTGCTAACGATATTGTGAATCCGCTTGCTGTTGAGGATCTTTCCTCTCCCATCGGAGGCATGCCCGTCCTTGAGGTCTGGAAGGCCAAGAAATGTGTTGTGATGAAGCGTTCTATGGCCACCGGTTATTCTGGTATCGAGAACCCCTTGTTCTACAAGGAGAACACTCGTATGCTCTTCGGTAACGCCAAAACAAGGACTCAAGAAATCCTAGCCGAACTTCAGAATTTGACGAAGGACATGCAGCCTGCTTCCGGCCCCGCAGCGAACGCCACAACACCGTTGTTAGCGGCCGACAAGAAGCCTGAGCCTCAGAAGGTTAAAGAGTATCCACCGGCTAAGAAGATCATCGGGGTGCTGAACGAGACAAAGAACTCGGAGGAGACTCGTGTGGCAATTGCTCCTAATGCTGTATCTAAGTTCCGTGAAATGGGCTACGGCTTCATTATGGAGAGCGGATGCGGTGAAAAAGCTTCGTTCCCTGACCGCTATTATGCAACTGAAGGTTGCAAGCTCGTCAAGTCTTCCGCGGAGGTTTTCAAGGCGGCAGATATCATCTGTAAGATTAACACTCTGACCGAAGACGACATTAAGTCACTGAGGAAGGGTCAGATCGTTGTTACCTACTTGTGGCCTGCTTTCAACCCTGACCTCCTTAAGACTCTTGCTGCTAAGGGTGTCACTGCTATGTCCGTCGATGCTGTTCCTCGTATCACTCGTGCTCAGAAGTTGGATACTCTATCCTCCATGGCTAACATGGCTGGTTACAAGGCCGTCATTGAGGCTTTCCATCTCTTGCCTCGTTTTTCGAAGCCCCTCACCACTGCTGCGGGAGCGGTACCAGCTGCCAAGGTCTTCATCATTGGTGCTGGTGTCGCTGGTCTATCTGCAGTCGGAACAGCTCGTTCTCTTGGTGCTTTGGTCACTGCTAACGACACTCGTTCTGTTGTCAAGGAGCAGGTGGAATCTATGGGTGCCGAATTCGCTGAGGTGCCAGTTAAAGAGGAAGGTGCCGGTGCTGGTGGTTATGCCAAGGTGATGTCGGACGATTTCCGCAAGGCTCAGATGCAGCTATATGCTAGACTATGTGCTGATTCTGACGTTGTTATCACAACTGCTCAAATCCCCGGCAAGCCTGCTCCCCTTCTTATCACTAAGGATATGGTACATTCTATGAGGCCTGGTTCCGTGATCGTCGATCTTGCCGCCCAACAGGGTGGTAACTGTGAGCTCACTCAGAAGGATAAGACCATCGTCGATCCCGAGAGCGGTGTTACTATCGTTGGGGAATCCAATCTGGCTCGTTTCATGCCTGCTCAGGCTTCCGAGCTTTTCGCCGCTAACATGGGGCATCTCTTCAAGCATATGGGCGATGCCGGCAGCTTGGATAACGCTATTGACCATCCGGACGAGGTCATTGGCCCTATCCGTTGCACCTACCATGGCCAAGTTACTTGGAAGCCTGCCGCTCCCCCTCCGCCTCCGCCGGCGGCAAAGGCTCCGGCGGCCAGCGCACCTCCGCCAGTTGCAGAGAAACCAGAGAAGAAAGAGCAATCCAATTTCTCCAAGTGGCTGAATTTCTTTATTGGCATTCTTATTGTCGGTGCTATTTGTATCTGTGCTGGTTTGAGTGATGATATGCAGCTGGTAAATCAACTAATGGCATTTGTTATGGCTGTCATCATTGGTTACTTTTTGGTCTGGAGTGTTGACCCTGCATTGCATACACCGTTGATGTCGGTCACTAATGCTATATCGGGTATTATAGTTGTTGGTGCGATGACTCAATTGTCAGCTCAAGGCCACTTTGCGGCAGTGTGTGCCATTATTGGTACATTCTGTGCATCTTTCAATATCTTTGGTGGATTCTGGATCACTAAACGCATGCTTGGCATGTTCCGTAGGTAACCGATTAGCCTATGGTGATAATAATAATAATGGTCGTAATGTTTTCCGTAGTAGTGAGGTTCCGCTCGACTAAGAGTCCTAAAGCGGTGTACTGTTGCGTAGAGCAATGGACTGTAGCTGTGTTTTCGTGGTAGAAGCATATAGAGATTCACCATTATAACGGTAGAGTTATGATTACTTGCACGATTGACGTGGTATTGAGTCCATTGTACCGCAGACTGCTGATAACTCGTTTCATTCTATCATCCAAAGAAGGCCTTGGGTTTACCGAGTACGGTCTTGGGTTTACCGAGTCTTGCTTTCCCTGAAGTGGTGGCCGCGTGTAAATCTCGCTCGCCCAGAAAAAGTAGACAACACAAAGCGACGAGCTTCGGCTCGCTAGTATCCTGATCGGGCCGGTATTCAAGTATGTGTTCGCTAGCCTTAGTGTCCGCAGCTTAAGTTCATTCGCCTTGGAGGAATGCAGGGTCATCTCGCATCACTATGGTCTTCTTTTAGAGAGTTTAATAATAAGGGTGTTCTTGCTTCATGGTGTTGTCACCTACAGGGTGGTAGGCATCGATTAGGCTATAGCGTGGTGGTTTGTGTCGGATCGCTGCTGCCAAGTCCGTCTTCTGACTTTTGTGGACGAGTAGTACTCTGGTTGCTTGGATTGATTCGTCAGCTGGGGAGTAATGTTGCGCTTAATAGGTTGGTGGTAAACAGTTGTTATTCACTTTCGTTCTTCAGTATCGTATTGTTAGTCGAGTAATGCGATTCTTCATCGCCGCTGCATCGTGTGCTTTAGCAGCTGCTGCTGAATTGAGAGGCAGTGCTGCCGCCGCTGGCGAGCTCCCCGTCGTTCCCGAGGAGAGCGTTGGCCTCATCTCCATGAACGAGGCCGCTGTTGTTTTCGTCGGCATGTGTTTCATGTATGCCTTGAGGGGTCTCGGTTCTCCTGAGACCGCCACCAAGGGTAACATGGCCGGTGTCATCGGTATGCTCGTTGCTGTCATCTTTGCTTGCCTTGACCCTCGTTTCACCCATCATTCTGGTGTCCTTGCTATCATTTGCTTCGTCATCGCTGCCATTTGCGGTTTGTGGCTCTCCTCCAAGGCCACCATGATCGTGATGCCCCAGATGGTTGCTGGTTTCCACGCCAGTGTCGGTTTCGCCGCTGTCATGGTCGCCTATGCTCGTTACTTCGATCCTGAGGAGGTCATGAACGCTGGTCACTTGGTTGAGACTATGATTGGTATCTTCTTCGGTGCCATGACTCTCACCGGTTCCATTGTTGCTTGCGGTAAGCTTCAGGGTGTTATCCGTTCCAAGGCTCTTCTCCTTCCCTTCCGTCACTGGATCAACGGCGGTATCTGCGTTGCCTCCATTTTGCTCACCGTCTGGTTGTGCATGGTTGGTAAGGGTACCACCACCGGTATGTGGATCATCATCGCTACCACTCTCATCTGCCTTTACCTTGGTTGGGCTCTTGTCATGTCTATCGGTGGTGCCGATATGCCCGTTGTTGTTTCTATGTTGAACTCCTACTCCGGTTGGACTACAGTTGCTTGCGGTTTCATGCTTAACAACACTATCCTAATCATTGCTGGTTCTCTTATCGGTTCTTCCGGTGCTATCCTTTCCTACATCATGTGCAAGGGTATGAACCGTTCCTTCACCTCTGTCATTCTCGGTGGCTTCGGTGTTGAGGAGGGTCACACCGTCGAGGTTACCGGTACCATTACTGAGACCAACGTCGACGAGGTTGCCGATAAGATGATCAACGCCAACTCCGTTATCATCGTTCCCGGTTACGGTATGGCTGTTGCTCGTTGCCAGCAGACTGTCGCCGGTATTGCCGACTGCCTCCGTACTCACGGTGTCAAGGTTCAGTTCGCCATTCACCCCGTCGCTGGTCGTTTGCCGGGTCACATGAACGTGTTGCTCGCTGAGGCCAATGTCCCCTATGATATCGTTAAGGAGATGGACGAGATCAACCCTGAGTTCCCCAACACTGATGTTTCTCTTGTCATTGGTGCTAACGATATCGTCAACCCCATGGCTGTTGAGGATCTCTCTTCTCCCATCGGAGGCATGCCCGTCCTTGAGGTCTGGAAGGCCAAGATGTGCGTCGTCATGAAGCGTTCTATGGCCACCGGTTACTCTGGTATCGAGAATCCCTTGTTCTACAAGGAGAACACTCGTATGCTCTTCGGTAACGCTCACGAGAAGACTCAGGAGTTGCTCGCCGCTCTTCAGGGTCTCGCCAAGGATAAGAAGGTCACCAATGCTTCTAATGATGCCTCTACTCCTCTTCTCGCTGAGGAGAAGAAGCCCGAGCCTGAAAAGGTTAAGGAGTACCCACCTGCTCTTAAGACTATTGGTGTTCTTAACGAGACTAGGAACTGTGATGAGACTCGTGTTGCCATTGCCCCCAATGTTGTATCCAAGTTCCGTGATATGGGCTTTGCCTTTGTCATGGAGCGCGGCTGCGGTGACAAGGCTTCGTTCCCCGATCGCTACTACGCCGTTGAGGGATGCAAGCTTGTTGACACTCCCGAGGAAGTCTACAAGGCGGCTGATGTCATCGTCAAGATCAATACCTTGACTGATGAGGATTTCACCAACCTCCGTCGTGGTCAGATCGTTGTCACCTACTTGTGGCCTGCTTTCAACCCTGACCTCCTTAAGACTCTTGCTGCTAAGGGTGTCACTGCTATGTCCGTCGATGCTGTTCCTCGTATCACTCGTGCTCAGAAGTTGGATACTCTATCCTCCATGGCTAACATGGCTGGTTACAAGGCCGTCATTGAGGCTTTCCATCTCTTGCCTCGTTTCGCCAAGCCTTTGACTACTGCCGCCGGTAGCGTTCCCGCCGCCAACGTCTTCATCATTGGTGCTGGTGTTGCTGGTCTCTCTGCTATCGGAACTGCCCGTTCTCTTGGTGCTTTGGTCACTGCTAACGATACTCGTTCTGTTGTCAAGGAACAGGTCGAGTCTATGGGTGCCAAGTTCGCTGAGGTGCCTTACAAGGAGGAAGGTGCCGGTGCTGGTGGTTATGCCAAGGAGATGTCTGAGGGATTCCACAAGGCCCAGATGCAGCTCTACGCTCAGCAGATCAAGAAGGCCGACGTTGTTGTCACTACTGCTCAGATCCCCGGCAAGCCTGCTCCCCTTCTTATCACTAAGGAGGTTGTGCGCTCCATGAGACCTGGTTCCGTGATCGTCGATCTTGCCGCCCAACAAGGTGGTAACTGTGAGCTCACTCAGAAGGACAAGACCATCGTCGATCCCGAGAGTGGCGTCACTATTGTTGGCCAGACCAACCTCGCTCGTTTCATGCCTGCTCAGGCTTCCGAGCTTTTCGCCGCTAACATGCGTTTCTTATTCGACCAGATGAAGGGTGCCGCTGGTATTGATGAGGCCCTTGCTCAACCTGATGATGTTATCGCTCCTATTCGTTGCACTTATCAGGGACAGGTTACCTGGAAGCCGGCTGCCCGCCCTGCTCCTCCACCGGCCCCTAAGGCTCCTGCCACTCCCAAGAAGGAGGAGGCTCCCGCCAAGGCCGAGAAGAAGCCTCAGACTGCTTTCTCCAAGTGGCTCAACTTCTTCATTGTTGTGATCATCGTTGGTGCTTGCTGTGCTGGTATTGGTGCTTGCCGCAGTGTTGCCTTGGTTGACCAGATGATGGCTTTCGTCATGGCTGTTATCGTCGGTTACTTCCTTGTCTGGGGTGTCGATCATGCCTTGCATACTCCTCTTATGTCTGAGACTAACGCCATCTCTGGTATCATCATCGTTGGTGCTATGCAGCAGCTCTCTGCCGCCGGCACTTTCGCTCAGATTTGTGCCATCTTGGGTACCTTCGCTGCCGGCTTCAATATCTTTGGTGGTTTCTGGATCACTAAGCGTATGCTTGCCATGTTCCACCGATAAATGTTGTGGTCTACAGCTATCCAAGGCTTTATTTAGTGTAAAGGGTCTCCTGAAATAAAGGAGTTCTCTTTCAACTTTTGGCCTGATGTTACTATTGTTCGCTCGACATTGAGCGCTTAAACGATCGATGCCGATGGCGACTGAACTACTACCATTCGAGGGAACTATTTTTTGCTTGGCCCGAGGGCCTCGCTCCTTGTTGACGATTGTTGGATGCGTGCATTCTTTGTTTTTTCCGGCATAAGTTTCTAGTTCCTGGCAGCCGGAGTCCTACAAGCGTATACAATATTGCTACCAAACATGGCGTCTTGTGTTTCTATAGTGGGTAACGCAATACCAGTAGGAAAGGTAGATGGTACACATAGCACGAAAGGGATCACGGCAATCCCCGAACTGCCTCTATATCATCATCGTTGCGATTCAACTGCCCTCCACAGAACTGAAAAACGGTAATTGGTATCAAGGTAAAGGTTGTTCACTTGTGGTTGATGCTTCTTCTTATTCTTAGACTTGATAAAGCTCTCACTCGCACGTTGGTTGTTCCGCGCTGACTTCACTACTGTTTCTTGTGCAGCGCTTGTCCATGACGATACCTCTTCTTCGAGTTGGAGTCTGCTTTCGCTTTCACGCTCATATCTGTCGGCTACGAGACTATCGAGCGAGCCAGGCCATAGCATCTCAACTCAGCGATAAGTTTCTGTCCTTCCCTGACAAGAGTGTTTCTCTCACTTTCGAGTTGCTTCACTGTCTCCTCGAATCGTCCAGCTTTATCCAGTAGCTCTGCGTCTGCCAGTCCAGATTTGACACTTCCCTAACCGCTCCGCTCACTTTCGTTAACAAGCTTGATTATCTCGGCTTTCCACTCTCGCTCCTTGACTTTGAAATCGTCGCTCTCGTTCCTCAGCTGATCCAGCTCAGCCTTCGCTTGTTTGTACCTAGCAGCATCACCAATTTCTCACCGCTAGGTTCCCATACCTCACCGACGTTCCATCATTGAGCGTTCCGACTTTTCAGCCTCGAGCGCGGCTTTAAGGCTAGCGTTGTCAGAACACAGTGCTTCATACTGATACTAAAAGTGAGGCTTCAGTCGAGCGAATACCGTTTCCGAGACGGTTAATCACATTCGATGCCTCACGCGCTTTCTTCACTTGATTGTACTTCGTCTCGGCAGCAGTGGCTCTGGTCTTGAGGGACCCTATCTCTCGGATATACCTCGTAAGAAATGACTATCGTGGAGCTCTTCGCTTCACGCACTCCTGTTTTTCAACCTCATAGCGAGAGCACCGTCTTTCGGCAAGTGTAAGCAGCTGTTTAGTCGTCTCTAGTTCCTCCATCATTATCTTGGAGCCTAAGTTCAATTCGATTATTGGAATGTCAGCGTTACTGGATGTTTACCACTCATTGAGGTGCGGTGAGCATCAGTGTCTAGCTTAGGGGACTTGCCGGAGATGTTGGTCATGAATAGCCCAGTCCCAGGAGACTTTGCCATCACCAGTCGCTTAGACATTCGGGAGTTGGTCTAAGCCTCCAAGTAGCTATAACTATGGCAACTTCTACCCTTTTATGAACTCCCAACCATATATTAACCCTATATTCTCCAACAGCCTCCTCTCAACCCGACCCGCATTGATCAGGATTTAACATCGTCATGGTATAGCGACTTACAGCTATCCTCTGGGTGTCCTGAATCTCCACTTTGAGCCTCACCACTCAC